>JAOPSE010000062.1:7899259-7967514 GCA_029449295.1 Zea luxurians
GTGTGTAAGTTCTCTAAGGCGCTCTATGGACTTAAGCAAGCCCCAAGAGCATGGTATGAATTCCTTAGAGACTTTTTAATTGCTAATGCTTTCAAGGTTGGGAAAGCCGATCCAACTCTTTTTACTAAGACTTGCGATGGTGATCTTTTTGTGTGCCAAATTTATGTCGATGACATAATATTTGGCTCTACTAACCAAAAGTCTTGTGAAGAGTTTAGCAGGGTGATGACGCAGAAATTCGAGATGTCGATGATGGGCGAGTTGAACTACTTCCTTGGGTTTCAAGTGAAGCAACTCAAGGACGGTACTTTCATCTCCAAACGAAGTACACGCAAGACTTGCTAAAGCGGTTTGGGATGAAGGATGCCAAGCCCGCAAAGACGCCGATGGGAACTGACGGACACACCGACCTCAACAAAGGTGGTAAGTCCGTTGATCAAAAAGCATACCGGTCCATGATAGGTTCTTTGCTTTATTTATGTGCTAGTAGACCGGATATTATGCTTAGCGTATGCATGTGTGCTAGATTTCAATCCGATCCTAAGGAGTGTCACTTAGTGGCTGTGAAGCGAATTCTTAGATATTTAGTCGCTACGCCTTGCTTCGGGATCTGGTATCCAAAGGGTTCTAACTTTGACTTAATTGGGTACTCGGATTCCGACTATGCTGGATGTAAGGTCGATAGGAAGAGTACATCGGGGACGTGCCAATTCTTAGGAAGGTCCCTGGTGTCATGGAACTCTAAGAAACAAACCTCCGTTGCCCTATCCACCGCTGAGGCCGAGTACGTTGCCGCAGGACAGTGTTGCGCGCAACTGCTTTGGATGAGGCAAACCCTCCGGGACTTTGGCTACAATCTGAGCAAAGTCCCACTCCTATGTGACAATGAGAGTGCTATCCGAATAGCGGAAAATCCTGTTGAGCACAGCCGCACAAAGCACATTGACATCCGGCATCACTTTTTGAGAGACCACCAGCAAAAGGGAGATATCGAAGTGTTTCATGTTAGCACCGAGAACCAGCTAGCCGATATCTTTACCAAGCCTCTAGATGAGAAGACCTTTTGCAGGCTGCGTAGTGAGCTCAATATCTTAGATTCGCGGAACTTGGATTGAATTGTAGCATATATGTGTTTATGCCTTTGATCATGTTCATTCTGCATTTTGTTGCTTATTGTGGTGCTCAAGTTGTACAAACACTCCCTGGACCTCACAAGTCCTTTTTGCAAGTGATGCACATATTTAGGGGGAGCTGTGCTACAACTTGACCCTTTGAGACTAACCATGTACTTGAGTTTGGTTGTTTTAGTCTCCAAGGAGAATTGAAAGGGAAAAGGTGGACTTGGACAATGCAAGACTTCCACTGCACTCCGATGAGAAGAGTAACTTTTCCAAGTTCATCTTTATACTCCTATTTCCTTTGTGTTCTTATTTGAAAATTTTGGTGAGGCAATGGGGTTAAAGGGCCAAGATTGATCCCGTTTTGGTGCTTGATGCCAAAGGGGGAAAATAAAGGCCAAAGCAATAAATGGATCAGCTACCACTTGAGAAATTTTGAAAATAGTAGATTAGAGCTTTTGGTTTGTCAAAACTTTTATTGTCTTTTATGTCAAAAGTTGGCCTCTTGTGGGGAGAAGTTTGATTATGGGAAAAAGGGGGAGTTTTTGAAATCCTTGATCAAATTTCTTTGGAAAACCTCTCTTTATGTCTCTACAAGTGGTTTTGACTTAGAGATAGGAATTTGAGTTTTGATTTGCAAAACAAACCAAGTGGTGGCATAGAGTGATCCATATATGTCAAATTGAATCAAAACAATTTTGAGTTCTAATTTGAATTGTTTTTTGTACTTGTTCTACTTGCTTTATGTTGTGTTGGCATAAATCACCAAAAGGGGGATTGAAAGGGAAATGTGCCCTTGGGCCATTTCTAAGTGTTTTGGTGATTTAGTGTCCAACACAAGTGCCTAAGTATAAAGAGGTGGACAAAGTACAAATCAAGGATAAAGGTATGTTTCTCAGACTTAGTACATTGTTTTATGGACTAATGTATTGTGTCTAAGTGCTGGAAACAGGAAAAATCCAATTGGAATGTCTTGGCTCGAGCAGCCAAGAATCTGCTGAGTCTGGGAGCACCGGACTGTCCGTGGTGCACCGGACAGTGTCCGATGCGCCAGGCTGGTTCGAGCGAACTGGCCGCTCTCGGGAATTCACCGGCGACGTACGGCTATAATTCACCGAACTGTCCGGTGTGCACCGGACTGTCCGGTGAGCCAACGGTCGGCCGGGCCAACGGTCAGCCGCGCGATCTGCGCGGGACACGTGGCCGAGCCAACGGCTAGAAGGGGGCACCGGACTGTCCGGTGTGCACCGGACATGTCCGGTGCGCCAACGGCTCTTAGGCTGCCAACGGTCGGCTTCGCTATTTAAGGAAGGAAATCGGGCACCGGACAGTGTCCGGTGTGCACCGGACTGTCCGGTGCGCCAGTCGACAGAAGGCAAGATCAGCCTTCCAAGATTGCTCTCAACGGCTCCTAGCTGCCTTGGGGCTATAAAAGGGACCCTAGGCGCATGGAGGAGAACACCAAGCATTCCTACAACATTTCTAAGCACCAAGACATAGATTTCGCGCATTCGTTTCATTGTGATAGCATATAGAGCTTGTGGAGTTGTGAACTCATTGAGTCGTGTTGCGAGCTCTTGTTGCGATTTGTGTGCGTGTTGACACTCTGATTCTTGTGTCTTGTGTGCGTTGCTAATCCCTCCCTTGCTCCGTGTTCTTTGTGAATTTCAAGTGTAAGGGCGAGGCTCCAAGTTGTGGAGATTCCTCGCAAACGGGATTGAGAAAAAGCAAACAAAACACTGTGGTATTCAAGTAGGTCTTTGGACCGCTTGAGAGGTTGATTGCAACCCTCGTCCGTTGGGACGCCACAACGTGGAGTAGGCAAGCGTTGGTCTTGGCCGAACCACGGGATAACCACCATGCCATCTCTGTGATTGATCCTTGTTGGTTATTGTGTTTTGTTGAGGATTCCTCTATAGCCACTCGGCAATTATTGTGCTAACGATTAACCAAGTTTTGTGGCTTAAGTTTTGAAGTGTTACAGGATCACCTATTCACCCCCCCCCTCTAGGTGCTCTCAGTACTGCTGCTGGAGCACCATGTTGGAGGGGTGAAAGGTCTGGAGAGTTTTCTCAATCATTTCCAGGTCTGTAACTGATGTCCACAGAAACGTAGCTGAGCGACTATGCGGTGAATGGCAGTGTTGTAAGCCTCCATAGTTTTGAAGTCGAGGAAGCGGAGTGTGGCCCATTCCTGTTGCGCTCGCGGAAGCATCACATGCTTCTGCACACCGAAGCGCTCCCGCAGCTTCGTCCACAGTACTAGAGGGTCTTTTACCTCCAGATACTCCATCTTTAAGTCTGGATGGATGTGGCGCCTAAGAAAGATCGCAGCTTTTGCCTTCTCATGAAGCTGCAGGCCGATGTCGTTTGGGCCTAGCCGAATGATCGCCTTTCCCAGCTGCATCGCCTCCAGATAAAACTGGCAGTCGTCAGCCCAGGTCAGATAGTTCTTGCCATTCAGGGCAAGCTCCGCGAAGTCAGTCTTGCTGCCTTCAGCCATAGCCCATAGCTTGTCACGCAAAATCAACTCCAGGTTACTTAGGCGTGCCAATTATCCATAACAGTAAATTTAAATGGTTGTATGCAAAAAAATAAACTTGCATTATCTATTTTCAGCAGGAAAACACGGGACAAATAATGCATACAAAAATAAGTCTGCACTGTACAATATTAATAAATTCACTAGAAATTTATTCAAGTACAACAATTGTAACGGAAATAAAAGAATTTGGATCACATGCATGCTAGGGTCACGTTTATCTTTATTATTCGACAAAATTATAGGGATTGTATTAAAACGTGACCACTTAAACACTCGCCATACAAGCAAAATACATAAAGTAAAATAAATTAAATTAAAAGCTACTATATAGGCAAATCAGCTTTATGCATGCATCATGCATCGGGAGGCCCATAGGACAAAAACGATCTAGCCACATGCATGGGCTGCTTTTTCCTTTTTTTCTCACGTCTCTAACCAAGTGGCCCCATGCATCAACTGCTTTTTTCTTTTTTCTCTCTCACGTCTCTAACCGCCTGGGCATCAGAGCCGCCGCCCACCAGGGCCACCGCTACTCCACTCGGGAGTGCCCCAGTCGCCGTATGGAGGATCTGCACGCTGGGGCTTGAGGGCGGCCGAGCCACCGCAGGATCTACTCGCTGGGGCTCGTGGGCGGCTGAGCCACCGCCGGATCTGTGCCGGTCGGCCACGTCTCAAGTCCGCGCGCTGGGGACCGGTCGCGTCCGAGCACACCCGCGCTGGGGCGCTCGGCTACGGGGCTTGCCCGCCCGCGCTGGGGCTCGCCTGCACACGTGGCTGCGACTTGCCCGCCCGTGTGGTGGTACCCCGCACAGTCAATAGCCATCACGATCCGCTATCCTTGAGGAGGTGCTCTGCTCCGACGAATAGCATGCACACGGGCTCGCAGGCGATATACGCGGTGAACAGTAAATCGCAGATCCACTCAAAATTTCATACCGTGATTCCTGGTTCGACAAACGGGAACGAAGCCTGTCGCGTAGGACAGTTTGGCAAGGCCGGGGACCTGCCGGCGTGATGGAGAGTCGGTGCCGATCGAATCCATGAGTCGGGGTAGAGCAATGCTGATGACGTGTTGAACAACTTGGTTGTTGAAAGGGAATTAGGCTTACACCTAGTCCCTAATTAATTTTGGTGGTTGAATTGCCCAACACAAATATTGGACTAACTAGTTTGCTCTAGTGCATAAGTTATACAGGTGCCAAAGGTTCACACTTAGCCAATAAAAAGACCAAGTATTGGGTTCAAACAAAGGAGCAAGGGACAACCGAAGGCACCTCTGGTCTGGGGCACCGGACTGTCCGGTGTGCCACCGGACATGTCCGGTGCACCAGAGGACTCCAAACTCAAACTCGTTACCTTCGGGAAATTCCAGAGGCGACTCCGCTATAATTCACCGGACTGTCCGGTGTACACCGGACATGTCCGGTGCTCCAACGAAGAGCGGCCTCCGGAACTCGCCAGTCTCGGGAATTCATTTTGACTGCTTCGCTATAATTCACCGGACATGTCCGGTGTGCACCGGACTGTCCGGTGTAACAGCGGGGCAACGGCTATTTCGGCGCCAACGGCTACCTGCGGCGCATTAAATGCGCGTCAGCGCGCGCAGAGGTCAGGCACGCCCATGCTGGCGCACCGGACACTCTACAGTACATGTCTGGTGCGCCACCGGACATCAAGGCGGGCCCAGAAGTCAGAGCTCCAACGGTCGGAACCCAACGGCTTTGGTGACGTGGCTGTCGCACCGGACATGTCCGGTGTGCACCGGATTGTCCGGTGCACCATCGAACAGACAGCCTCACCAAACGGCTAGTTTGGTGGTTGGGGCTATAAATACCCCCAACCACCCCACATTCAAGTCATCCAAGTTTTCCACTTCTCAACTACTTACAAGAGCTCTAGCATTCAATTCTAGACACACCAAAGAGATCAAATCCTCTCCAAATTCCACACAACGCCCTAGTGATTAGAGAGAGAGATTTGCTTGTGTTCTTTCGAGCTCTTGCGCTTGGATTGCTTTCTTCTTTCTTGATTTCTTCTTGCGATCAAACTCACTTGTAATTGAGGCAAGAGACACCAATCTTGTGGTGGTCCTTGTGGGAACTTTGTGTTCCAAGTGATTGAGAAGAGAAAGCTCACTCGATCCGCGGGATCGTTTGAGAGAGGGTAAGGGTTGAAAGAGACCCGACCTTTGTGGCCTCCTCAACGGGAGTAGGTTTGAGAGAACCGAACCTCGGTAAAACAAATCCACGTGTCTCACTTCATTATTCGCTTGCGATTTGTTTTGCACCCTCTCTCGCGGACTCTATTATATTTCTAACGCTAACCCGGCTTGTAGTTGTGTTTATATTTGTAAATTTCAGTTTCGCCCTATTCACCCCCCCCTCTAGGCGACTTTCAGTTGTCGTAGATCCCCGATCCGGACTCCGAACCCTCCCAACATCAGTAGGGATGTGAGAAGTTGTAGAAGCCCGCTCCTTTCCTAACAACCCAACACACAGAAACAATAGACACAGAGAAATAATCATATGACATTGTTAATATATTTTTTTTATTATCATGGATAAACCGGAACAATATTGAATTACATTTGTACCTTCGGCTTGACAGAAAGTAAAAGTCCAAGCGTGACGCACGAGCGAGTACAAGTCAGCGTGAACAGTACGGGGGTACTGTTCATCTATTTATAGGCACAGGGCGCAGACTGTGTGGATTTACATTTATGTCCTTCATATCTGGTTACAATCATAACATAAATTATCATGGGTCGATTGATCTTTTCATCTTTAAGTCGGTGCGTCCCTTTGTCTGAAGGCGTGCTATGAAGCTCCCCGGATGGTAGCTTCGGCGCTGCTTCTGTTTTGATCTTCTGAAGGTACTTCTTCTTATATGATCTTCGGCAAAGAAGCAGACCCCTAACAGGCAATTTCGGTATTAAACCATTAAACCTATTTTGGGTTTCTCAATACTTTTGTTCTGATTTTCGATATCCTTCTGAAAGAGCAT
Organism: Zea luxurians; assembly: GCA_029449295.1. Classification (NCBI taxonomy): domain Eukaryota; kingdom Viridiplantae; phylum Streptophyta; class Magnoliopsida; order Poales; family Poaceae; genus Zea; species Zea luxurians. The sequence goes on from JAOPSE010000062.1 coordinate 7,905,925, forward strand.
ATATCTCTTTGTATACTGCAACACTTCACGGCGCGCCCCACTATGGCATATTTTTACATGGGTCACTCTAGCCCACTTTATACGAACAATTAGGATGGCGACTTCTCTGGTGTGCTCCTGCTTCTCTGGTCTTCGTTGTCACGCTCCTCCATTATGCTACTACTGCTGACAGGCAGGCCGGCCGGGAATGGCCGAATTGGAGGAGTCGGGAGGGGGGGACATGACAGCGAAAGAGATTAGCAACGACCCGGTCACCGGACTGTGACGCGATGGGTCCGAAGCGCATTTTATTTTATTATTACCCACCGTACCGTACCGTGTCGTGTGCGATCCCCATACCCATGGTGTCTGTCTAGCGAGACCGCTCTCCCTCATGTTTCCTGCGTCCAAGTCACAGAAAACGATACGAGAACTCGAGGAGTATCTGTCTGCTGTCCTCTAGGCGGCTACGGCGAGTCGGCGACGCGGTCCACTCGCCTGTTCGGTTCAGCTTTTTTCTGACCAGCTTTTCTGAAAATCTGGCTGTGGGGAAAATCTAGCTGTGGAGAGAATCTAAGTATCATTACGATTACGTGTGGAGGAAGATAAAGTTGTTTATAGGGCCTTTGTGGCCTCCTCAACGGGGAGTAGGTTTGAGAGAACCGAACCTCGGTAAAACAAATCCACGTGTCTCACTTCATTTCGCTTGCGATTTGTTTTGCACCCTCTCTCACGGACTCTATTATATTTCTAACGCTAACCCGGCTTGTAGTTGTGTTTATATTTGTAAATTTCAGTTTCGCCCTATTCACCCCCCCTCTAAGCGACTTTCAATTGGTATCAGAGCCCGATGCTTCATTAGAGCCTAACCGCTCGAAGTGATGTCGGGAGATCACACCAAGAAAGAGATGGAGACCGGCGACAAGCCCACTACGAGCCAAGGGAGCACTTCATCGGAAGAGTCCCGCACCAAGAGGAAGGAGAAGAAGAAGGACTCCTCCAAACGGAAGGAGAAAAGATCTTCTTATTCTCACCACAAAGAGAAGAAGGAAAAATCTTCTTCTCATAAGTCGCATCGGAAAGGCGACAAGCACAAGAGGATGAGGAAAGTGGTCTACTACGAGACCGACACTTCATCAACATCGACCTCCGACTCTGATGCACCGTCCGTAACTTCGAAGCGCCAAGAGCGTAAGAAGTATAGTAAGATCCCCTTACGCTACCCTCGCATTTCTAAACATACACCTTTGCTTTCCGTCCCATTAGGCAAACCACCAATGTTTGATGGTGAAGACTATGCTAGGTGGAGTGATTTAATGCGATTTCATCTAACCTCACTCCACAAAAGTATATGGGATGTTGTTGAGTTTGGTGTACAGGTACCATCCGTAGGGGATGAAGATTATGATACGGACGAAGTGGCCCAAATCGAGCACTTCAACTCCCAAGCTACAACCATACTCCTTGCCTCTCTAAGCAAGGAGGAATACAACAAGGTGCAAGGGTTGAAGAATGCAAAGGAGATTTGGGACCTTCTCAAGACCGCGCACGAAGGTGATGAACTCACCAAGATCACCAAGCGGGAAACGATCGAGGGGGAGCTCGGTCGCTTCCGTCTTTGCCAAGGAGAGGAGCCCCAAGATATGTACAACCGGCTCAAAACCTTGGTGAACCAAGTGCGCAACCTCGGGAGCAAGAAATGGGATGACCACGAGGTGGTTAAGGTTATTTTGAGATCACTTATTTTCCTTAACCCCACTCAAGTTCAATTAATTCGTGGTAATCCTAGATACACACTAATGACTCCCGAGGAAGTAATCGGGAATTTTGTGAGCCTTGAATGTATGATTAAAGGATCAAAGAAGATCAACGAGCTTGACGAACCCTCCACATCCGAAGCACAACCGGTGGCTTTTAAGGCAACAGAGGGAAGGAGGAGGAGTCTACACCGAGTAGACAACCAATTGACGCCTCCAAGCTCGACAATGAGGAGATGGCTTTAATCATCAAAAGCTTTCGCCAAATCCTCAAGCAACGGAGGGGGAAGGACTACAAACCCCGCTCCAAGAAAGTGCTACAAATGTGGTAAGCCCGGTCATTTTATTGCAAAATGCCCTATATCTAGTGACAGGGGCGACGACAAGAAGGGAAAGAGAGAAAAAGAAGAAGTACTACAAGAAGAAGGGCGGCGATGCCCATGTTTGCCGGGAGTGGGACTCCGACGAGAGCTCCACCGAGTCCTCCTCCGACGAGGACGCCGCCAACATCGCCGTCACCAAGGGACTCCTCTTCCCCAACGTCGGCCACAAGTGCCTCATGGCGAAGGACGGCAAAAGGAAGAAGGTTAAATCTAAATCCTCCACTAAATATGAATCCTCTAGTGATGATAATGCTAGTGATGAGGAAAATAATTTGCGTACCCTTTTTGCCAACCTTAACATGGAACAAAAGGAAAAATTAAATGAGCTAATTAGTGCCATCCATGAGAAGGATGATCTCTTGGACTCCCAAGGGACTTCCTAATCAAGGAAAATAAAAAGCATGTTAAGGTTAAAACTGCTTATGCTCTACAAGTTGAAAAATGTGAAAAATTGTCTAGTGAGCTAAGTACTTGCCATGAGACCATTAATAACCTTAGAAATAAAAATGCTAGTTTAATTGCTAAGGTTGATTCTCATATTTGTGATGTTTCAATTCCCAATCTTAGAAATGATAATGATGATTTGCTTGCTAAGATTGAAGAATTAAACATCTCTCTTGCTAGCCTTAGGATTGAAAATGAAAATTTAATTGCTAAGGCTAAGATTTTGATGTTTGCAATGTTACTATTTCTAACCTTAGAAATGAGAATGATATACTACATGCTAAGGTTGTAGAATTAAAATCTTGCAAACCCTCTACATCTACCGTTGAGCATGTTTCCATTTGTACTAGATGTAGAGATGTTGATATCAATGCTATTCATGATCACATGGTATTAATTAAACAACAAATGATCATATAGCAAAATTAGATGCTAAAATTGCCGAGCATAACTTAGAAAATGAAAAGTTTAAATTTGCTAGAAGTATGCTCTATAATGGGAGACGCCCTGGCATCAAGGATGGCATTGGCTTCCAAAGTGGAGACAATGTCAAACTTAATGTCCCTCCTAAAAATTTGTCTAATTTGTTAAGGGCAAGGCTCCCATGCCTCAGGATAACGAGGGTTACTTTTGTACCCTGCCGGTTATCCCGAGAGCAAAATTAGGAGAACTCATTCTAGGAAGTCTCACTCTGGTCCTAACTATGCTTTTATGTATAAGGGTGAGACATCTAGCTCTAGGCAACCAACCCGTGCTAAGTTGCCTAGAAAAAAACTCCTAGTGCATCAAATGATCATGCTATTTCATTCAAAACTTTTGATGCATCATATGTGCTTACTAACAAATCCGGCAAGGTAGTTGCCAAGTTTGTTGGGGGCAAACACAAGGGCTCCAAGACTTGTGTTTGGGTACCCAAAGTTCTTGTTTCTAATGCCAAAGGACTCAAAACCGTTTGGGTACCTAAAGTCAAGAACTAAAATTGTTTTGTAGGTTTATGCATCCGGGGGCTCAAGTTGGATACTCGACAGCGGGTGCACAAACCACATGACAGGGGAGAAGAAGATGTTCTCCTCATATGAGAAAAACCAAGATCCCCAACGAGCTATCACATTCGGGGATGGAAATCAAGGTTTGGTCAAAGGATTGGGTAAAATTGCTATATCACCTGACCATACTATTTCCAATGTTTTTCTTGTAGATTCTTTAGATTACAATTTGCTTTCTGTATCTCAATTATGTCAAATGGGCTACAACTGTCTATTTACTGATGTAGGTGTCACTATCTTTAGAAGGAGTGATGATTCAATAGCATTTAAGGGAGTGTTAGAGGGTCAGCTATACTTGGTATATTTTGATAGAGCTGAACTCGATACTTGCTTGGTTGCTAAGACTAACTTGGGTTGGCTCTGGCACCGCCGACTAGCCCATGTTGGAATGAAGAATCTTCATAAGCTTCTAAAGGGAGAGCACATTTTAGGACTAACAAATGTTCATTTTGAGAAAGACAGGATTTGTACCGCATGCTAAGCCGGGAAGCAAGTTGGCACTCATCATCCACACAAGAACATCATGACAAGTGACAGGCCACTGGAGCTCCTACATATGGATTTATTCGGCCCGATCGCTTACATAAGCATCGGCAGGAGTAAGTACTGTCTAGTTATTGTGGATGATTATTCTCGCTTCACTTGGGTATTCTTTTTACAGGAAAAATCTCATACCCAAGAGACCTTAAAGGGATTCTTGAGACGGGCTCAAAATGAGTTCGGCTTAAGGATCAAAATTAGAAGCGACAACGGGACGGAGTTCAAGAACTCTCAAATTGAAGGCTTCCTTGAGGAGGAGGGCATCAAGCATGAGTTCTCTTCTCCCTACACGCCACAACAAAATGGTGTAGTGGAGAGAAAGATCGAACTCTATTGGACATGGCAAGAACCATGTTTGATGAGTACAAGACACCGGATCGGTTTTGGGCCGAGGCGGTCAACACCGCCTGCTACGCCATCAACCGGTTATATCTACACCGAATCCTCAAGAAGACATCATATGAACTCCTAACCGGTAAAAAGCCCAATATTTCATATTTTAGAGTTTTTGGTAGCAAATGCTTTATTCTTGTTAAAAGAGGTAGGAAATCTAAATTTGCTCCTAAAACTGTAGAAGGCTTTTTACTAGGATATGATTCAAACACAAGGGCATATAGAGTCTTTAACAAGTCCTCAGGACTTGTTGAAGTTTCTTGTGACGTTGTGTTTGATGAGACTAACGGCTCTCAAGTAGAGCAAGTTGATCTTGATGAGATAGGTGAAGAACAGGCTCCGTGCATCGCGCTAAGGAACATGTCCATTGGGGACGTGTGTCCTAAGGAATCCGAAGAGCCTCCACATGCACAAGATCAACCATCCTCCTCCACACAAGCATCTCCACCAACCCAAAATGAGGACGAGGCTCAAGTTGATGAAGTAGAAGATCAAAGAGATGAGCCACCTCAAGATGACGGCAATAATCAAGGGGGAGATGCAAACAATCAAGACAAGGAGGATGAACAACCAAGGCCGCCACACCCAAGAGTCCACCAAGCAATCCAACGAGATCACCCCGTCGACACCATCCTCGGCGACATTCATAAGGGGGTAACCACTAGATCTCGTGTTGCACATTTTTGTGAGCATTACTCTTTTGTTTTCTCTATTGAGCCACACAGGGTAGAGGAAGCACTCCAAGATTCGGATTGGGTGATGGCGATGCAAGAGGAGCTCAATAATTTCACAAGGAACGAGGTATGGCATTTAGTTCTACGTCCTAACCAAAATGTTGTAGGAACCAAGTGGGTCTTCCGCAACAAGCAAGATGAGCATGGTGTGGTGACAAGGAACAAAGCTCGACTCGTGGCCAAGGGTATTCACAAGTCGAAGGTTTGGATTTTGGTGAAACCTATGCACCCGTAGCTAGGCTTGAGTCAATTCGTATATTATTGGCCTATGCTACTTACCATGGCTTCAAGCTTTATCAAATGGACGTGAAGAGTGCCTTCCTCAATGGACCAATCAAGGAGGAGGTCTACGTTGAGCAACCTCCCGGCTTTGAAGATAGTGAGTACCCTAACCATGTTTATAGGCTCTCTAAGGCGCTTTATGGGCTCAAGCAAGCCCCAAGAGCATGGTATGAATGCGTTAGAGATTTCCTTATTGCTAATGGCTTCAAAGTCGGCAAGGCCGATCCTACTTTGTTTACTAAAACTCTTGACAATGATTTGTTTGTATGCCAAATTTATGTTGATGATATCATATTTGGGTCTACTAACGAATCTACTTGTGAAGAATTTAGTAGGATCATGACACAAAAATTCGAGATGTCTATGATGGGGGAGTTGAAGTATTTCTTAGGATTTCAAGTCAAGCAACTCCAAGAGGGCACCTTTATTAGCCAAACGAAGTACACTCAAGACATTCTAAGCAAGTTTGGAATGAAGGATGCCAAGCCCATCAAGACACCCATGGGAACAAATGGGCATCTCGACCTCGACACGGGAGGTAAGTCCGTGGATCAAAAGGTATACCGGTCGATGATTGGTTCATTGCTTTATTTATGTGCATCTCGACCGGACATTATGCTTTCCGTTTGCATGTGTGCAAGATTCCAAGCCGACCCTAAGGAATCACACCTTACGGCCGTAAAACAAATCTTGAGATATTTGGCTTTTACTCCTAAGTTTGGGCTTTGGTACCCTCGGGGATCCACATTTGATTTGATTGGTTATTCGGATGCCGATTGGGCGGGGTGTAGGATTAATAGGAAGAGCACATCGGGGACTTGCCAGTTCTTGGGAAGATCCTTGGTGTCTTGGGCTTCAAAGAAGCAAAATTCGGTCGCTCTTTCTACTGCTGAAGCCGAGTACATTGCCGCAGGCCATTGTTGCGCGCAATTGCTTTGGATGAAGCAAACCCTGCGGGACTATGGTTACAAATTAACCAAAGTTCCTCTTCTATGTGATAATGAGAGTGCAATCCGCATGGCGGATAATCCCGTTGAGCATAGCCGCACTAAACACATAGCCATTCGGTATCACTTTCTTAGGGATCACCAACAAAAGGGGATATCGAGATTTCGTACATTAATACTAAAGATCAATTAGCCGATATCTTACCAAGCCACTTGATGAACAAAATTTTACCAACTTAGGCATGAGCTCAATATTCTTGATTCTAGGAATTTCTTTTGCTAATTTGCACACATGACACACAAGTATACCTTTGATCATGTCTCTTTTATATATGCTATGACTAATGTGTTTTCAAGTGTATTTCAAACTAAGTCATAGGTATATTGAAAGGGAATTGGAGTCTTCGGAAGACAAAGGCTTCCACTCCACTCTACTACTACTCATCCTTCGCCGTCGCTCCGTATCACTCTTCGTCTTTGGTATAATCTTCACTCTTATGTTTATTTGCCAAAAGGGGAGAAAGTAGTTATGTGAAGGGCCTATATTTCATTCCGAGTATCCGTTTTTGGCGATTCATGCCAAAGGGGGAGAAAGTATTGGCCCAAAGCAAAAGGACCGCACCACCACCCTAATTTTAAAAAATTAATGATTTTCAATTGGAAATTTCAAATTGGTATCTCTTTATGTTCTAAAGGGGGAGCAAGTAGTATTTTCAAAATTGTTGTCTTAAAACCCTCTTGAACACTAAGAGGAGAATTTATTTGAGGGGGAGTTTTGTTTAGTCAAAGGAAAAGCATTTGAAACAAGGGGAGAGAATTTCAAATCTTGAAAATGCTTCTCAAATCTTATTCATTTACCTTTGACTATCTTGCAAAAGGACTTTGAAAAGAATTTACAAAAGAGTTTGCAAAAACAAAACTTGTGGTGCAAGCGTGGTCCAAAATGTTAAAAATAAAGAAACAATCCATGCACATCTAGTAAGTAACTTTTATTGGCTCAATTCCAAGCAACCTTTGCACTTACATTATGCAAACTAGTTCATTTATGCACTTTTATATTTGCTTTGGTTTGTGTTGGCATCAATCACCAAAAAGGGGGAGATTGAAAGTGAATTAGGCTTACACCTAGTCCCTAATTAATTTTGGTGGTTGAATTGCCCAACACAAATATTGGACTAACTAGTTTGCTCTAGTGCATAAGTTATACAGGTGCCAAAGGTTCACACTTAGCCAATAAAAAGACCAAGTATTGGGTTCAAACAAAGGAGCAAGGGACAAACCGAAGGCACCTCTGGTCTGGGGCACCGGACTGTCCGGTGTGCCACCGGACATGTCCGGTGCACCAGAGGACTCCAAACTCAAACTCGTTACCTTCGGTAAATTCCAGAAGCGACTCCGCTATAATTCACCGGACTGTCCGGTGTACACCGGACATGTCCGGTGTACACCGGACATGTCCGGTGCTCCAACGAAGAGCGGCCTCCGGAACTCGCCAGCCTCGGGAATTCATTTTGACTGCTTCGCTATAATTCACCGGACATGTCCGGTGTGCACCGGACTGTCCGGTGTAACAGCGGGGCAACGGCTATTTCGGCGCCAACGGCTACCTGCGGCGCATTAAATGCGCGCCAGCGCGCGCAGAGGTCAGGCACGCCCATGCTGGCGCACCGGACACTCTACAGTACATGTCCGGTGCGCCACCGGACATCAAGGCGGGCCCAGAAGTCAGAGCTCCAACGGTCGGAACCCAACGACTTTGGTGACGTGGCTGTCGCACCGGACATGTCCGGTGTGCACCGGACTTTCCGGTGCACCATCGAACAGACAGCCTCACCAAACGGCTAGTTTGGTGGTTGGGGCTATAAATACCCCCAACCACCCCACATTCAAGTCATCCAAGTTTTCCACTTCTCAACTACTTACAAGAGCTCTAGCATTCAATTCTAGACACACCAAAGAGATCAAATCCTCTCCAAATTCCACACAACGCCCTAGTGATTAGAGAGAGATTTGCTTGTGTTCTTTCGAGCTCTTGCGCTTGGATTGCTTTCTTCTTTCTTGATTTCTTCTTGCGATCAAACTCACTTGTAATTGAGGCAAGAGACACCAATCTTGTGGTGGTCCTTGTGGGAACTTTGTGTTCCAAGTGATTGAGAAGAGAAAGCTCACTCGATCCGCGGGATCGTTTGAGAGAGGGTAAGGGTTGAAAGAGACCCGACCTTTGTGGCCTCCTCAACGGGGAGTAGGTTTGAGAGAACCGAACCTCGGTAAAACAAATCCACGTGTCTCACTTCATTATCGCTTGCGATTTGTTTTGCACCCTCTCGCGGACTCTATTATATTTCTAACGCTAACCCGGCTTGTAGTTGTGTTTATATTTGTAAATTTCAGTTTCGCCCTATTCACCCCCCCCCCTCTAGGCGACTTTCAGTTGTCGCAGATCCCCGATCCGGACTCCGAACCCTCCCAACATCAGTAGGGATGTGAGAAGTTGTAGAAGCCCGCTCCTTTCCTAACAACCCAACACACAGAGAAACAATAGACACAGAGAAATAATCATATGACATTGTTAATATATTTTTTTTATTATCATGGATAAACCGGAACAATATTGAATTACATTTGTACCTTCGGCTTGACAGAAAGTAAAAGTCCAAGCGTGACGCACGAGCGAGTACAAGTCAGCGTGAACAGTACGGGGGTACTGTTCATCTATTTATAGGCACAGGGCGCAGACTGTGTGGATTTACATTTATGTCCTTCATATCTGGTTACAATCATAACATAAATTATCATGGGTCGATTGATCTTTTCATCTTTAAGTCGGTGCGTCCCTTTGTCTGAAGGCGTGCTATGAAGCTCCCCGGATGGTAGCTTCGGCGCTGCTTCTGTTTTGATCTTCTGAAGGTACTTCTTCTTATATGATCTTCGGCAAAGAAGCAGACCCCTAACAGGCAATTTCGGTATTAAACCATTAAACCTATTTTGGGTTTCTCAATACTTTTGTTCTGATTTTCGATATCCTTCTGAAAGAGCATATATCTCTTTGTATACTGCAACACTTCACGGCGCGCGGCCCACTATGGCATATTTTTTACATGGGTCACTCTAGCCCACTTTATACGAACAATTAGGATGGCGACTTCTCTGGTGTGCTCCTGCTTCTCTGGTCTTCGTTGTCACGCTCCTCCATTATGCTACTGCTGACAGGCAGGCCGGCCGGGAATGGCCGAATTGGAGGAGTCGGGAGGGGGGGACATGACAGCGAAAGAGATTAGCAACGACCCGGTCACCGGACTGTGACGCGATGGGTCCGAAGCGCATTTTATTATTATTACCCACCGTACCGTACCGTGTCGTGTGCGATCCCCATACCCATGGTGTCTGTCTAGCGAGACCGCTCTCCCTCATGTTTCCTGCGTCCAAGTCACAGAAAACGATACGAGAACTCGAGGAGTATCTGTCTGCTGTCCTCTAGGCGGCTACGGCGAGTCGGCGACGCGGTCCACTCGCCTGTTCGGTTCAGCTTTTTTCTGACCAGCTTTTCTGAAAATCTGGCTGTGGGGAAAATCTAGCTGTGGAGAGAATCTAAGTATCATTACGATTACGTGTGGAGGAAGATAAAGTTGTTTATAGGGCTCAGGATCTAGAAAGTGACGGATTCCTACTATTACAATGACTCAACCGATTATGTGTTTATATTAATTTTGGATGGTTTTTATCCTAACGAATTTTATAGAAGCTGGCTGAAAAGCTGAGCGTTTGGCAGTCCGCAACAGCTTTTGGTGGCCAGAAACTGCCAGAAGCCGAAACAAACATGCCCTCGGTCGCATTAAAATATCCGGCGGCCGGCGACCCAACAGCCACCCGACCCAGCAGACGGGACACGGGGCGGGGCGCAGAGCACGGCCCGCACGCACCCCACACGTACACCTCACCTGAGAGTCACCTCAGGCAATCACGGTCTCGGCCCCGCTTGGCACCAAGTGTGTCCCTCGCGCACGCACGGAGCTGCACAGCTGTGCACACGGCCACCGGCTGGCGTCACGCGGCGACGTGTGCCTGCTGGCGTCGGCCACGGCAGCTGTCCACATACAGTACGTACTAGCAAGCACTAGAGCAGGCAGGCAGGCAGGCACCGGCGCCGGGCCACCATGTGCGTGCCCGACGACTCTTGGCTGCGTCTACTGCTATCCAAGTCTACAATATCTGCCTAGTGCCTTCTGCTCTGCTACCAGTAGGTAGCACATGGTGCTGGTGCCGTGCGGGGGCGAACCGTGCGACGCAGGCACAGACGACGCAGCTGGCGGTGTGCAGTGCAGTGCATGGCATGCGGTGCGGTCCGTCCACACGAACACGACCACACAGAGCTTCCTTCCGTCCTCCCGTTGCTCTATTGCGCGTCTAAACGCTACGCCATGTGCGTCAAACCCGGCCGGGGCCCGTCGTCGTCGGTCTCCTGGGTTCACACGCCTAGAGCGTACGTACGTACCGCGTAGTACCGAAACGGAAGTCGTGAATCTGTGATGCTCGTACACAGATCCAGATGGTCGGGCTCTGGACTTGATTTGCCAAGAATCTTGACGTAGATCGATCGCTCCAACAAGCAACTGATTGCGTGCCTTACGTACAGCGTCAGAATACATTTGTCCTTCCCTGGTGCTGTCCGATCTCCGATGGTTAGCAATCAAAGTTGGCTCGCCTATCAGTGGCAATATCAACTTGCTGTTTGTGAAGGGAAATGGAACGGCGGCAGCGGCGCACTCAAAACGTGTGCCTACAAAGTCAACACCTCGTACAGTAAGCCTTGTACACATGGACGGGCCGACGGCTTACGATTCACCAAGCAATAAAACAAATGGAATACTGCATGCGCGAGCGCGACAAGAAAAAAAAGTCCACAAAATTATCCGCGGATCAGGGGGAGAAGTTTTTCAAGTGCTACAAGTTAGTAGCAGGTGGGAATGTGGGATTGGTAATTGTTCACGATGCTTTTTAATCCAAATGTATATATTGTGGACAAATTTATTGGGTACTCATGAAGATGCTCTGACAACAGAGGTACTCTTCTTTTTTACGAAACGCTGTCCTAATTAGTTAACCTGCCAAATCGGTAAGAAAAGAATTACAGTTTGTTCATCACAGAAGAAACGCGCTACCTTATGTGTGCGAACGAACAGACCCGATCAAGTCCAAAAGCTATGCTATATTAATAGTATATATCAGTGTATATATAAAACTAATAAACATGCCATCGTTAGCAGTCATAGGTTAAACATGATACATAAAACGCAACGAATAGTTAAACACGTCATTTTTTCGGACGGTACATCAACTGCTCCGATTAAAAGGTATTTTCCTGCAACCAAAGCAACGAACCAGTCTCACCTGTCCACACGGAGAGCAGCGCACCAAAGAGAGCCACTAAAAAAAAATACGATTACATGGTGGGGATTCGTATCAGTAATTCACCGAGGGGAAGGTACGCACTGTGTGTGCTGTGCCGCCCGCGGACGATGGCGACCACCGTCGGCTTTCGGCTGACATGACATCACCGGATCACCGGGCCGGCCACCTCCCAGCAGCCGAGCTGACGCGCGGGCCCAACTTGGCGCGGTGCAGGAGGCAGGCGACGATGCGCCGCGCGCTACGCTACGCCTGGACGCGCGCCGAGCGAGGGGTGGCCGGCGCCTCCGGCTCCGGCTCCGCGTTCAGGTCCAGCCCGGCACGCGGCGACGGGGCGGTAGCGCGGACGACGGCTACAGGCTCGTCGGGCCGCGGCTGCGCTGGCTCCTGCTGCGCGGGGGTCGGGGTCTCAGGCGCCGGCGCGCCAGGGGCCGGCGTCGCGAAGTCCTCCCAGGAGAAGCTGGGCCGCCACGCCGGCGCGCGCGGGGCGGGCCGGGCGCCGGCGCCGCACAGCCGGCGGGAGGCGTCGCGGATGCGCCGCAGGATGGCGTAGAACTCCTCGACCTCGGCGTCGGATGCCTCGTCGACGGCGACCGGGGCGGCGGCAGCGGCAGCGGCAGCGGCGGCGGCGGCGTCGCCGGTGATGTCGGCGTCGAGGCGCTTGCGCTTGCGCCTGGCGGTGGCCGCGCTCGCGTCCATGGTCTCACGGGCACGGCGTGCTGAGCAGTGCGCGGGGAGGAGCGGGCATAGCAAGTGTTTGGTGGCTCAGACGAGTGTTTTGGAAGAAAAGAAAAAGGTCCGCTGGTTTATAAGGCGGAAAGAGCAATTATGCGGAATATGTTCTTTTTCTTTAAAACTTCTCCGGGCGAGGGAGTGGTCTTCTTTTTATACGATGAGCCAATTATTTATGCATACTAACACTACGATCCTAAAAAAAAGAATAGTTGTCGACAACGGTAGCACAAGTGAGAATGGGAATCCAGAATGAGACCCCTTCTCCAGAGACTAGATTGGTTTTTCGTATCGCAAGAATGGTCGATCGTTTATCCGAATACTTGTGCAAAAACGATGTCGCGTGACATCTCTGATCATTTGCCTTGCCTGATTCCTTTTAAGTCCAAGATTCCTAAACTTACGATTTTTAGGTTTAAAAATTTTTGGCTGGAATTTGAAGGATTCATGAATATCTTTCAAACCACGTGGCTTGGACTTCCATGCCTACCTGATAAAGCCAAAAACTTAACAGCCAAGTTTAAGATTGTTCGGAAGGTTCTAAAGGATTGACAGAGATCATTACCAAAAATTGATAAAACGGTGAGAGAGATCAAGTTGCTAATAGAGTTTATAGACAATATTGAAAAACATCGTGATCTTTCTATTGAGGAATGGAATTTCAGAGATATTATGCAACAAAAAAGTGGCTGAACTACTAAATATTCAGAAAATTTATTGGAAGCAACGGGCGTCTATCAAGTGGATCACTGAAGGTGATATTTGTTCTCGTTTTTTTTTTCATGCACATGCCACAGTAAAACACAGAAGAAATACAATTGCTTCATTGACCGATGAGAATGGGATAATTCATTCCGAGCATGATCACAAATCAAATCTTCTTTGGGAGGCTTTCAAGAGTAGATTGGGATCTTCTGATTTCTTAGGTATTGATTTTGATCTATCAGAACTTTTAGTCAGAAATGAAGATCTACAAGGGTTAGATTCTCCAGTCACTAAGCAAGAGATTGACAACATTATCAAATCCCTACCTTCGGATAAATCCCCTGGTCCTGATGGATTCAACACCAACTTTATTAAAAAGTGTTGGCACATCATTTCCCAAGACTTCTATGATCTTTGTGAAAAGTTTTATCAAGAAGAGGTTTGTCTGAGAAGTATTAATGGATCATTCATTGTTTTGATCCCGAAGAAGGAAAATCCACAAAAAGTGGGAGATTATAGGCCAATTTCGTTACTAAACAACAGTATGAAAATTTTAACGAAGCTTTTGGCAAATCGACTGCAATCATTCATGACACGGTTAGTTCACAGGAACCAATATGGTTTCATAAAAGGAAGAACAATCCAAGATTGCTTGGCTTGGGCCTATGAATACATTCACTTATGTCATTCCTCAAAGAAAGAAATCATTGTGCTAAAACTGGATTTTGAAAAAGCATTTGACACTTTAGAACATGAACTAATTCTACAGGTAATGACTCATAAAGGTTTTGGTTCAAAGTGGATTAACTAAGTTCGGAATATACTATGCTCTGGCACTTCTTCGGTGTTACTCAATGGAGTCCTAGGGAAATCCTTTCACTGCAAGCGAGGAGTTAGACAAGGAGATCCTCTTTCGCCACTGTTGTTTGTCTTGGCGGCTGACCTTCTTCAGAGCATTATAAATAAGGCCAGACATATGAATTTGCTTTAGCTTCCTCTTCCAGATATTCGTGAACAAGATTTTCCTATTGTGCAATATGTCGATGATACTCTCTTGATAATGGAGGCCTGCCCGAAGTAATTATTCTTTCTTAAGGCAATTCTAAATTCCTTTGCATCCTCCACTGGTCTAAGGGTCAACTATAACAAATCCAATATGTATCCCATAATGTTAACGCTGAGAAGATGGAGATCCTTTCAAGAACCCTCAATTGCCAAATTGGTGAAATGTCGTTCACTTATCTTGGATTGCCTTTGGGTCTTGCGAAACCCAGAATTCAGCAGTTCCTGCCTCTAATCTAAAGAATTGAAAAGAGATTATCATGTTCTTCAAATTTTTTATCTCAGGTTGGGCGCTTGAGTTGGTAAATTCAGCGTTTACGGCATTGCCAACCTTCTTTATGTGTACGCTCAAAATTCCAAAATCTATCATTAAGCAGATAGACATTTACAGGAAGCATTGTCTTTGGAGGGGTGAAAGTTCCCTTTGGCCCGGGAACAGGATCTGGATGTCGCCTAGAGGGGGGGGTGAATAGGCGAATAAAAATTATCACTTTAAAACTTAAATTCTTACTCTACTCGAAGATTAGAACGCAGTGGAATCAGAAGACCCTTCGAGTAGGTTGCAGCGGAATAGAAGATCCTGTCTCAAAAGTCCTGCACTTCAAATAAAGCTTATACCACAGATAAGTGTTGAAGTGCAGATATAAAAGCAAGTAAGACAGAGAGTCAGAATACAATACAGAACAGAGCACACAGACACAAGGATTTATCCCGAGGTACGGCCAAGCCTGAAACGCTTGCCTACTCCTCGTTGGAGTTAGCCACACCTGGGCTTGGAGTCTATTTCAACTCCTTCCTCCGTTTGCTCAGATCTGTCAGTCAGACAGATAGAGCCTTCCACTATGTTGAGTTTGTTACAACGAAACCGCGGCTGCTTACAATCTTCTTGGCAGCACTTCGGCAGAGTAACGATATGCTCAAGACCTTGCTCGAGCTCTTAGCAGCTCTTCTCCACTCTCTAAAGGCTTATAGCTTTGCCTTCTACACAAACTAGAGAGATACACACAAAAGGGAGAGTGAGAATTGATCAGAGTGATGTCTACACTTGTTGGCTGCGCTTCTCTATTGCTTGAGGCGCCTAGGGGTCCCTTTTATAGGCACAAGGGGCCTAGGAGCCGTTGAGAGCAATCCAGGAAGGCAATCCTTGCCTTCTGTCGGGTGGCGCACCGGACAGTCTGGTGCACCACCGGACACTGTCCGGTGCCCGATTTCCTTCCAAAATTGACGCAGGCGACCGTTGCAGCCTTGGAGCCGTTGGCGCACCGGACACTGTCCGGTGCACACCGGACAGTCCGGTGCCCCCATCTGACCGTTGACTCGGCCACGCGTCATGCGCGGATTGCGCGGCCGACCGTTGGCTCACCGGACAGTCCGGTGCACCACCGGACAGTCCAGTGAATTATAGTCGTACGTCACCAGACTTCTCCCGAGAGCGGCCTGTTCACCGGAATTCAGCCTGGCGCACCGGACACTGTTCGGTGCACCACCGGACAGTCCGGTGTGCCAAGCCGAGCTGAAGTTGGCTGCTCATAGCCAACACTTTTCCTTTTCTTTTCTTCTTCTTTTCTTTCTGTTTCCAGCACTCAGACAAACCATGTTAGTACTCAAAAACAATGTATTAGGTCTGGAAACATACCTCGTGCCTTTATTTGCACTTTACCCAATTTTAGCATTTGGCACGTTTTGATATTTAATGTGGAACTCCAAAACCTCAAGTTAGCTTGACTTGCTCTAGATTGATATGTCGGAGTTCCAACACCCTACAAAGGTCATATAGAATGTATCCAAACATAGGAACAACCCAAACTAAAGGTCAGAGTGCACTTAGCTCTTTTGGGCTGCTTCCAGTTCTGTTTTTGACATTTGTTCTCGTTCTAGTGACCTTGATCTCCTTCTTAGAGCTTGGTCTTGAACCTTATGACTTACACCACATAACTAGAGATGTTTCTTTATTGGTTGTAAGTCACGTCCTTATGTAGTGATCCTTGATGTGCCGTAGCTGTTCTCAACTCGATCACCCTTGACTTTGCAAGCCTTCTTCTTCACCCTTGGCTTTGGGTTCCTCAGCCTCTTTGACCTTCTCCCATGCACTTGGTACCTCGAAGCTCTTCTTGCCTCCGTACTTGGCTTGATCAGTTGTCTCCGAGCTACGCACCCGAGTCTCACTTTATGCAATGTCCATCTTACTTGTGATGCCCATTATCTATCCATCATCTAGTCCTTGGACCATCACACTTGTTCACTTGTGTTGAACCCTATTAGCTTTACATTAAGCACCTGTTCAACACTTAGCACACTTGTTAGTCCTTTAATTGAGTTGTCATCCAAACACCAAAACCCACAAGAGAGCTTTCAATCTCCCCCTTTTTGGTGATTGATGGCAACACAATTAAAGCTTACATAAGAGCGAAATTTAAAGCACAAATTTTGAGCTCTAAGATTGTAGAATGCTCCCCCTAAATATGTGCTTACATTAAAGTCTTAGCTTTGGCCTTAAATGCCAAAATGCACATACTTAGGCTAAATCGAAGCATTGCTACACCTTAGCACCTGGGATGCATTGTGTCAAGGATCAAACCATGATGCATATAACACACAAATGCACAGAATTAGAGTTAAACACCATTCACTTGAGTGGATATATCACAGGAATATCAACCTACCACTATTCACCATTAAGATACCAATTTAAACTAAGATACCAATTTAAAGCAATCTTAAAGCATCATTAATCTTAAAGCACCATTAACCACATGAATATCTATTACAGAATAAACACTATAGATGCCAATTAATTCATAGCAGCGGAAACACTAGTCCATATGATGTAACACATATAGTACTGCAAAAGGCATATGATAAGAATTATCAATAACACAATAACACACTAACAATGCTCAAACTAACACATCTAACAATGCTCAAACTAACACATCTAACAATGCTCAACTAACACATCACACCTTAGGATAAGCTTTCCTCTCAGGTTGAGATAAGCTTTAATGCACAAATTCTCCCCCTTTGACATCAAACACCAAAACCATATTCAAGCAAGAACATAGGGTGATGTCAAGGGACAACAGGGTGTTGAGGAGGAAAAACACACTATCAAGACTCCCCTTGCTTATTAAACATATGCACTACCAACACTTGAGTAAGATACATATACGCAAAAGATCAATACTTCCTTTTGTACCTTTACCATGTTGTAGTGTATTTCCCATCTTGAAAGTATTAATCTCTCAGTAGCTTCTCCACACTTGTGCCTGATTCTTCATCCTAACCTTTTCTTGTTGCTAAGACACCAAGCTTAGAGCAAGTTATAGTATTGTGGCACAAGATGAAGCTTCTATTCTAGTGATTACCAAAAGAGGTCAATTGAAGCAAACTATCACGACTACCAATTGAAAGATCATTTATTATCATCGCTCCATGATATTTAAGGATAAGCAACTAGTATCACCAAATATTATAGAGCATGAGCAATCTAAAATAAGCGATTACTCATGACTTAAGATACCAATTACTTGACTTACAGAGGTACCCAAATCCTGATTGCTCCATTTCTTGCTCATCTTCTCTTTTCCACCTTGAGACTATACAAGATTGCTCAAGAAACTATTAGTCTCAAAAGACACAAGTTATGTGTGCTCCCCCTAAACTTGTGCATCAAGTATTTGAATAACTTGCATTTTGCACACTCTAGCTTTCTCAGAACTAGAAGGGATCACAACATTTCTTGGTCAAGGCATACTCTATCAATTTCATCACAAAAATATACCCATTGAATACCAAATGAAAGGTTGACTTAATACAACAATGCATGCCTCAAGGAGTATAACATTTTACAAGCAACCTAGACATGCTTCATACATGACAATTATTGCACCATATATACCAATTGAAAAACAGCACGATCATATATAAAGCGCAATGTCTAATCACATCAGGATTAAGAACAATTTTCTTAGGTACACCAAGAGAAACATCATTTTACGGCATAAGTTACCTAAGCCAAGATACTACCAGTTAAATGCAAGAACATAGTTGTGATCACAATCAATGGAACTTCAAGATATTCAATGAAATTGCATAGTTCCATTCTACATACCTTTGCCTTTTCCTGAATTTCCATGAGAGCACCAGTTGTCACTAATTGAGGGCTCCTTTTGCTCATGCACCTTATAGCTCAAAAGGGTGCATTTGAGGCACAACATGGATTTTGTATTCACACAATACCAGACTAGAGTAATCATGTGAACATAAACTAAACAAAATGTCATATTTGCACATAGGTTAATCATTAAAACCATATAGCATAACTCACAAAGGGATACAGGTTTATTCACGAACACAAAAAGAGTTAATCATGGTGGATATATCTAATGAAAAACTACCCATTAAATGATTCAAGAGACATAACCTCAAAAGCACACAATCATGATTAAGCAAGCATGGTTACGATCTTGGAAATCTTTAATCATTGATTGAAAGGTACTCAACATAGGCAATCAAGAAGCATGACTACTCCAAGGACAGGTAGCACAACAATCAGTCTTAAGAGCAATACTGATTATCAACAAAGTACTTAAGATACAAGGGTACCATCCTATGGAGAGCAAGTTGCAGAATCTCATCAAGGTCCTTATTCAACTTATTTCACTTGAGATGAACATGGGATTAGTGTCTCACAATAATTCAACCTTGGGTTAATGAATAAACACCAAAACAATTAACAGCTTAAGCATAGAGTTTGAGATAACCGTCTTAAGCTCTCCCATGGTCTCCAGTTCATCTCAAGGCACCTGCATTGTCTAGTTGGCACAGTTTGGTACCCATCTTGGGATGGGTCCATAGCGACCATCCAAAAAAGTCTTTGGTACCCAAATAGCATTTGTGCTAGTCCTAGGTGATCTCATGATTGATCTAGCACAAGGGTATGATTTGGGTCTTCTAAGCGAATAAGATTGAGACAAATTTACTTGCTTAGGAACCTCACCTTTATTACATACCTTGGACAGATGACCCTGCTCACCACACTTGTAGCAGAAGCGTCGCTCACCCTGACATGACGCTTGCTGTTTGTCATTTTTCTTGGTGAGAGTCATCTTGGAGAATGCACATGCTTGGTTCATCATTAGCGGACAAGAAGTGATCGTGTGGCTCTTGTCATTGCATCCGAAGCATCTCCTTATCCCTTCTCCCTTGTCGTTGTATGGACACGACGCAATGAGGTGTCCTGCCTTATTGCACTTAAAGCACCCCCTTTTCCCTTTTCTCTTTTTGTTCTTGGATGACATAGAGAAATGGTCAGTGCAAACAACATGATTAATTGAATCTTTACCTTTTTCCAAGCTCATGTTGATTTCTTCATCTTTAGGAACATCCTTCTTATGGAGCTTAACACTTGCTGCAGTTTCTTCCTTCTCAAGCTTCTTCACCACGCGCCCGTGGATATCTTGAGAAGGTTGAGCAATGTGTCTTCTCCTTAGTTGTCTTTGCTTCTTGTTCCCACATAGTTTCTTTTGTGACCCTGCAGCTTGATGCTTATTCAAACATTGGCTTTCTTTTGAACAACAGGGGTTAGCACATGGTGATAAATTATCTAAATGTGCACATGTACAAGAATGAGGTTCACATGAGTTAAAACTAGTAATTACTACTTCATGAGCAATATCAAGCATGATATGGTCATCAACTAGTTTATTATGAGAATATGACAACATATCATACTCTTCACCTAGAGCAAGCTTTTCTAAGTTTAGAATTTCTACTTGCCTCCTAAGCATGAAATTTTCAGTTTTAAGTTGAGCAACATTAGATAATGCGCCATGATTATTTCTTTGCGCAATTAAAACAGATTCATACCGTTGGACCAAATCATCATGAGAGCACTTTAGCTCCTCATGTTCTTTGGTCATCTTCTCCAGGCTGTTGTTGGTTTTGATGAGGGACTCCTCTAGCCTGAGAAGCGTCTCGCCTTGTTCCTTGTTCCTTCTCAACAGCTTAGCCAAGAGTGCTTTGTCCTCTCTGTTGAGATGGATGTAGAAACGGCGAATTTCCTCTTCTTCCACATCATCGGTCTCATTTTCCCTGTCATTAATGTCAGTGGAAGCAATATAGGAAAATGTACCTTGTGGTGATGAAGATTCATCCTCGCTATCATCCTCATATTCCTCCTCATCATGGCTTTCGTCTCCACCGTCATTGTTAGCAATAAAACATTTATTACTAGTGGAGAACAAACCTGTCGACGAGGTGGATTCATCGTTTGGTGCCCAACACTTTTCTTCTCCCTTTGAAGGGTTAGTATCACAAGTAATAGGGAGTAGGAGCATCACAATTTGCCACAGAATATTTTCCTTTAAATCTACTCCATACATCATGAGCATCAACAAATAAATCACTATCACTACTCATGATGGCAAAATAAGCACTTCTAGACAGTGAGTCAACTAAGATGTTGCAAGCATGGTGATTAAGAGACAGACATCTTAGTTCATCATTAGAAGGATTTTGACTCAAATTTGAGGGAAAAATACTTCTACTAAAGATCTGTCTCAAATCAGGATTAACATGCATGAAGGCATTATAAATAGAGACAGACCAAGATTTATAATTAGAACCATCGCCTAGAAGAAGTTCTACAGTTACCTCTTGTGACGACATTGTCATCTCCGGACGGCTAAGCCCACACTGGAGAGGCCTAGCTCTGATACCAATTGAAAGTTCCCTTTGGCCCGGGAACAGGATCTGGATGTCGCCTAGAGGGGGGTGAATAGGCGAATAAAAATTATCACTTTAAAACGTAAATTCTTACTCTACTCGAAGATTAGAACGCAGTGGAATGAGAAGACCCTTCGAGTAGGTTGCAGCGGAATAGAAGATCCTGTCTCAAAAAGTCCTGCACTTCAAATAAAGCTTATACCACAGATAAGTGTTGAAGTGCAGATATAAAAGCGAGTAAGACAGAGAGTCAGAATACAATACAGAACAGAGCACACAGACGCAAGGATTTATCTCGAGGTTCGGTCAAGCCTGAAACGCTTGCCTAGTCCTCGTTGGAGTTAGCCACACCTGGGCTTGGAGTCTATTTCAACTCCTTCCTTCGTTTGCTCAGATCTGTCAGTCAGACAGATAGAGCCTTCCACTATGTTGAGTTTGTTACAACGAAACCGCGGCTGCTTACAATCTTCTTGGAAGCACTTCGGCAGAGTAACGATATGCTCAAGACCTTGCTCGAGCTCTTAGCAACTCTTCTCCACTCTCTAAAGGCTTATAGCTTTGCCTTCTACACAAACTAGAGAGATACACACAAGAGGGAGAGTGAGAATTGATCAGAGTGATGTCTACACTTGTTGGTTGTGCATCTCTATTGCTTGAGGCGCCTAGGGGTCCCTTTTATAGGCACAAGGGGCCTAGGAGCCGTTGAGAGCAATCCAGGAAGGCAATCCTTGCCTTCTGTCGGGTGGCGCACCGGACAGTCCGGTGCACCACCGGACACTGTCCGGTGCCCGATTTCCTTCCAAAATTGACGCAGGCGACCGTTGCAGCCTTGGAGCCGTTGGTGCACCGGACACTGTCCGGTGCACACCGGACAGTCCGGTGCCCCCATCTGACCGTTGGCTCGGCCACGTGTCATGCGCGGATTGCGCGGTCGACCGTTGGCTCACCGGACAGTTCGGTGCACCACCGGACAATTCGGTGAATTATAGCCGTACGTCGCCAGACTTCTCCCGAGAGCGGCCTGTTCACCGGAGTTCAGCCTGGCGCACCGGACACTGTCCGGTGCACCACCGGACAGTCCGGTGTGCCAAGCTGAGCTGAAGTTGGCTGCTCATAGCCAACACTTTTCCTTTTCTTTTCTTCTTCTTTTCTTTCTGTTTCTAGCACTCAGACAAACCATGTTAGTACTCAAAAACAATGTATTAGGTCTGGAAACATACCTCGTGCCTTTATTTGCACTTTACCCAATTTTAGCATTTGGCATGTTTTGATATTTAATGTGGAACTCCAAAACCTCAAGTTAGCTTGACTTGATCTAGATTGATATGTCGGAGTTCCAACACCCTGCAAAGGTCATATAGAATGTATCCAAACATAGGAACAACCCAAACTAAAGGTCAGAGTGCACTTAGCTCTTTTGGGCTGCTTCCAGTTCTGTTTTTGACATTTGTTCTCGTTCTAGTGACCTTGATCTCCTTCTTAGAGCTTGGTCTTGAACCTTATGACTTACACCACATAACTAGAGATGTTTCTTTATTGGTTGTAAGTCACGTCCTTATGTAGTGATCGTTGATGCGCCGTAGCTGTTCTCAACTCGATCACCCTTGACTTTGCAAGTCTTCTTCTTCACCCTTGGCTTTGGGTTCCTCAGCCTCTTTGACCTTCTCCCGTGCACTTGGTACCTCGAAGCTCTTCTTGCCTCCGTCCTTGGCTTGATCAGTTGTCTCCGAGCTACGCACCCGAGTCTGACTTTATGCAATGTCCATCTTACTTGTGATGCCCATTATCTATCCATCATCTAGTCCTTGGACCATCACACTTGTTCACTTGTGTTGAACCCTGTTAGCTTTACATTAAGCACCTATTCAACACTTAGCACACTTGTTAGTCCTTTAATTGAGTTGTCATCCAAACACCAAAACCCACAAGAGAGCTTTCAAGGGGGAATGACACAAGCTCAAAAAAACCGTCGTTGGTTGCTTGGTCTATGGTTACCCAGAGAAAAGGAAATGGAGGTCTTGGGGTGTTACGCCTTGAAACTCAAAATGATGCTCTTCTTCTAAAATTCTTCCATAAGTTCTTCAATAGTTATGATTTACCTTGGGTAAATATCATCTGGAATAAATATTATATGCCTAGAGGACTTCCTGGTCATAGAAGAATTGGCTCCTTCTGGTGGAAGAGTATGCTCAAACTTCTTCACAACTTTAAGGGCCTCGCGCACCCAATCATTGGCAATGGTAGATCAATTTTTTTTCTGGGAAGATCAGTGGAATAAGAGTGTTCCAAGACAACAATATCCATAATTATTCTCTTTTACAAAATGCACAAAATTGTCTTTCGCAGAGGTTAAGGAACAAGACCATCTATTTCGTATTTTTCAATTGCCTATTTCTGAACAAGCTTATGAACAATACCTGGAGTTACAGGTAGTCTGGGAGCAAATTGTCCTAAGTAATGTAAAGGACCGATGGAGATACATATGGGATTTAGACAGCTATTCAACTCACAAAGCTTACAGACATTTAATGGGACAGACACAGGTTCACTCTATTTACAAGCGCCTATGGAAGAGTAAATGTCAACCAAAGCATAAAGTTTTCTATTGGCTATGGCTCAAAATAGACTCAACACCAGGAATATGCTGAGAAGGAAAAACATGACTCTAGAATCATATTCATGTGAGAACTGTTTATGGCAAAGAGAGGAGACTCTTTATCACCTGTTTCTCATATGCAACTTTGCAAAAGCTTGCTGGAATTCAATTGGAATAACCCCACCCAGAATTGCTCATCGAGAGGAGGCCTCGGAAAACCTCAAACAACAACTTAACGTTCCTTTTTCTATGGAGGTCATTATTCTCATGACATGGAGCATTTGGAAAAGCCGCAATGAATGGCTGTTTGAAAATAAAGACCCTTCAGTGCATCATTGTATGCATGAATTCAGTAAGGAACTACGGTTGGTTATTCACAGAGTGAGAGGGAAATACAACATCTCCATTCCAAGCTGGTTGGATTTGTGGCAGCCATAAGATTTGTTTTCCTCTGACCAATCTTTGCAACTTTTCAATTAGATCTTACAGACTAACTTATACCTCTTGTAATCAAGTCGAGTTGTACCTTTTCGTATTTAATAAATTTCTTAGTAGGGGTTTCCCCTCCTGATCTTTCAAAAAAAAAACAAGTGAGAATGGGAGATAGGTAGCGGTAGCATATCTAGTGAGCATGGACGTTTGGTGCGCATGTGAAAGGGAAATGTGCCCTTGGGCCATTTCTAAGTATTTTGGTGATTGAGTGCCAACACAAGTGCTTAAGTGTTAAAGTATCCCAAGTGATGTACAAAGTGCAAATCAAGAGTAAAGGTATGTTTCTAGACTTAGTACATTGTTTTGAGAACTAATGTATTGTGTCTAAGTGCTGGAAACAGGAGAAATCGAATTGGAAAAGAGATGGCTTTGTTCAGCCAAAGTCTGCTCAGTCTGGGTGCACCGGACTGTCCGGTGGTGCACCAGACAGTGTCCGGTGCGCCAGGCCGGCTCTAGCGAACTTGCTGCTCTCGGGACTTCGACGGCGGTGTACGACAATAAATCACCGGACTGTCCGGTGGTGCACCGGACTGTCCGGTGAGCCATTCACCGGCTAACTCGTCGCTCTCAGGAGATGATTAACGGAGTACGACTATAATTCACCAGACTGTCCGATGGTGCACCGGACGGCCGGCCCAAGGGTCGGCCGCGCGATCTGCGTGGGACACGTGGCCGAGCCAACGGCTAGGAGGGAGCACCGGACAGTGTCCGGTGCGCCAACGGCTCTGAATCTGCAACGGTCGGCTTCGCCAAATAAGGAAGGAAATCCGCACCGGACAGTGTCCGGTGGTGCACCGGACTGTCCGGTGCGCCAGGCGACAGAAGGCAAGAATTGCCTTCCTAGATTGCTCTCAACGGCTCCTAGCTGCCTTGGGGCTATAAAAGGGACCCCTAGGCGCATGGAGGAGCACACCAAGCATTCTCAAAGCATTCCTAAGCACCAAGACCTCGATTCCGCGCATTTGATTCTTTGTGATAGCAATTAGAGCTCTATTTGAGTTGTGAACTCGTCGGGTTGTGTTGCGAGCTCTTATTGCGACTTGTGTGCGTGTTGTCACTGAGATTTTGTGTCTTGTGTGCGTTGCTCATCCCTTCCTTACTGTGTGCTTCTTTGTGAACATCAAAGTGTAAGGGCGAGAGGCTCCAAGTTGTGGAGATTCCTCGCGAGCGGGATATAGTAAAGCTAAGCAAAACACCATGGTATTCAAGTGGGTCTTTGGACCGCTTGAGAGGGGTTGATTGCAACCCTCATCCGTTGGGACGCCACAACGTGGAAGTAGGCAAGTTTTGTACTTGGCCGAACCACGGGATAAACCACTGTGTCTACCTGTGTTGATCTTCTTGTGGTTATTGTGTTTTGCTAAGACTCCTCTCTAGCCACTTGGCATTATTGCGCTAACTCCTAATCAAGTTTTGTGGCATTAAGTTTCAAGTTTTATAGGATCACCTATTCACCCCCCTCTAGGTGCTCTCAATTGGTATCGGAGCCGTTCTCTTCACGAAGGGACTAATCGCCCGAAGAGATGGATCCTAAGGGCAAGGGGATTGTGATCAGTGATAAGGAGAAGGAGTCCTTCATCAACGAGCCAAAAGACGACAAGCCTACCGACTCAGGCTCGGGCCACAAACAAAAAGATGGGAAGAAGAAGAAGACGAGACGCAACAAGGAGATCGTCTACTACGACGACAGCGACGAGTCCTCTTCTTCCCAAAAGGACGACTACGACTACGAGAAAAAGAAAATGGTCAATTCGAACTTTTCTTTCGATTACTCTCGTATTCTGCAAAGTACAAATGCTTATTTGCTCTCCATTCCACTTGGTAAACCTCCTCACTTTGATGGAGAGGACTACGGATTTTGGAGCCACAAAATGCGTAGTCACTTGTTCTCTCTCCATCCTAGCATATGGGAGATAGTAGAGAGTGGAATGAAATTTGATAGCTTGGATAGTCCTATGTTTATAAATGAACAGATTCATAAAAATGCACAAGCTACTACTGTGTTGTTAGCCTCTTTGTGTAGGGACGAGTACCATAAGGTGAGCGGCTTGGACAATGCCAAGCAGATCTGGGACACCCTCAAGATCTCTCATGAGGGGAACGACGTCACCATGCTCACCAAAATGGAGTTGGTGGAGGGCGAGCTTGGAAGATTCGCAATGATAAGGGGAGAGGAGCCAACCCAAACATACAACCGGCTCAAAACCCTCATCAACAAAATAAGGATCTACGGAAGCACGCGATGGACGGACCACGACGTCGTTCGCCTAATGCTAAGGTCTTTCACCGTCCTTGATCCACATCTTGTGAACAATATTCGCGAAAATCCTAGGTACACCAAGATGTCACCCGAAGAAGTACTTGGGAAGTTTGTAAGAGGGAGAATGATGATCAAGGAGGCGAGATACGTGGACGACGCGTTGAATGGTCCAATCCATGAGCCTCAACCCGTTGCCCTCAAAGCAACGAGAAGCAAGGAGACGCTACCTAACAAGGTGGCGCAAGTTGAGGCGGCGGGACTAAATGAGGAAGAGATGGCCCTCATCATCAAGCGCTTCAAGACGGCGCTAAAGGGCCGCAAGGAGCATCCCAAGAAAAACAAGACGAAGGGAAAGCGCTCCTGCTTCAAGTGCGGTAATATTGGTCATTTTATCGCTAATTGTCCCGATAATGATAGTGACCAGGAACAAGGGAACAAGAGGGAAAAGAAGAAGAATTACAAGAAGGCCAAGGGCGAGGCACATCTTGGAAAGGAGTGGGATTCCGATTGCTCCTCTTCCGACTCCGACAATGAAGGACTCACTGCCACCGCCTTCAACAAGTCATCCCTCTTCCCCAACGAGCGCCGCACATGCCTCATGGCGAAGGAGAAGAAGGTATGTACTCGAAACAATACCACTTATGCTTCTTCAAGTGATGATGAGTCTAGTGATGATGATGAAATAGATTACTCTAGTTTGTTCAAGGGATTGGATAGAACTAAAATAGATAAGATTAATGAATTGATTGATGCCTTGAATGAAAAGGATAGACTTTTAGAAAAACAAGAGGATCTTTTGTATGAAGAACATGATAAATTGGTAGAGGCACAAAAATCTCATGCTTTAGAAGTTAAAAGAAATGAAATGCTTTCTTGTGAACTATCTACTTGCCATGAGACAATTTCTAGTTTAAAAGATGTTAACAATGATTTAAATGCTAAACTAGAAGTAGCAAATAGATCTAACTCTTGTGTAGAACATGTTGTGATTTGCACTAGGTGTAAAGATTTTAATGTTGATGCTTGTAGTGAACACCTAGTTGTTATTGCAAAGTTAAATGATGAAGTGGCTAGTCTTAATGCCCAACTTAAGACTAGCAAAAATGAATTTGATAAACTAAAATTTGCAAGGGATGCCTATACGATTGGTAGACACCCCTCAATTAAGGATGGGCTTGGCTTCAACAGGGAAGCCAAGAACTTAACTAGTCATAAGGCTTTCATTCCCGCCAAGGAGAAAGGGAAGGCCTCTATGAATAAGAGTGTTCAAAAGAACCATGCTTTCATTTATAGTGATAGAAAATTTTCTAGAAATGCATATAGGACCTGTGCTTATGATTCATATGCTATGACTGCTTCTAGTTCCCATGCTGTGCATGGTAGAGATACGACTAGGAAAAATATTCATCATGTGCCTAAAAGAAATATTGTTCATGCTCCTAGGAAAGTAATGAATGAACCTTCTACAATTTTTCATACTTGCAATGCTTCCTTTGCTATTTGTAGAAAGGATAAGAAGGTAATTGCTAGGAAATTAGGGGCAAGATGCAAGGGAGATAAAACTTGCATTTGGGTCCCTAAGACCATTGTGACTAACCTTGTAGGACACAACAAGAGTTGGGTACCTAAAACCCAAGCCTAAATTTGCCTTGCAGGTTTATGCATCCGGGGGCTCAAGCTGGATTATCGACAGCGGATGCACAAACCACATGACGGGGGAGAAGATGTTCACCTCCTACGTCAAGAACAAGGATTCCCAAGATTCAATCATATTCGGTGATGGGAACCAAGGCAAGGTGAAAGGGTTAGGGAAAATTGCTATTTCATCCGAGCACTCTATTTCTAATGTGTTTTTAGTTGAGTCACTTGGATATAATTTGTTATCTGTTAGTCAATTGTGCAATATGGGATATAATTGTTTATTCACAAATGTAGATGTGTCTGTCTTTAGAAGGTGTGATGGTTCACTAGCCTTTAAGGGTGTACTAGACGACAAACTTTATTTAGTTGATTTTGTAAAAGAGGAGGCCGGTCTAGATGCATGCTTAATTGCTAAGACTTGCATGGGCTGGTTGTGGCATCGCCGTTTAGCACATGTGGGGATGAAGAACCTTCACAAGCTTCTAAAGGGAGAACACGTGATAGGTCTAACTAACGTGCATTTCGAAAAAAATAGACCTTGTGCAGCTTGTCAAGCAGGTAAACAAGTGGGAAGTGCTCATCACATCAAGAACGTGATGACTACATCGAGACCCCTGGAGCTGCTGCATATGGACCTCTTCGGACCCGTCGCCTACCTAAGAATAGGGGGAAGTAAGTATGGTTTAGTAATTGTTGATGATTTTTCACGCTTCACTTGGGTATTCTTTTTGCAGGATAAATCTGAAACCCAAGGGACCCTCAAGCGCTTCCTAAGGAGAGCTCAAAATGAGTTTGAGCTCAAGGTGAAGAAGATAAGGAGCGACAACGGGTCCGAGTTCAAGAACCTTCAAGTGGAGGAGTATCTTGAGGAGGAAGGGATCAAGCACGAGTTCTCCGCTCCCTACACACCACAGCAAAATGGTGTGGTAGAGAGGAAGAACAGGACGCTCATCGATATGGCGAGGACGATGCTTGGAGAGTTCAAGACCCCCGAGCGCTTTTGG
Source organism: Zea luxurians (assembly GCA_029449295.1). Classification (NCBI taxonomy): domain Eukaryota; kingdom Viridiplantae; phylum Streptophyta; class Magnoliopsida; order Poales; family Poaceae; genus Zea; species Zea luxurians. The sequence goes on from JAOPSE010000062.1 coordinate 7,935,054, forward strand.
TCGGAAGCCGTGAACACGGCTTGCCACGCCATCAACCGGGTCTACCTTCACCGCCTCCTCAAGAAGACTTTGTATGAGCTTCTAACCGGTAACAAACCCAATGTGTCTTACTTTCGTGTATTTGGGAGCAAGTGTTATATTCTGTGAAGAAAGGTAGAACTTCTAAATTTGCTCCCAAAGCTGTAGAAGGGTTTTTATTAGGTTATGACTCAAATACAAAGGCGTATAGGGTCTTCAACAAATCATCGGGTTTGATTGAAGTCTCTAGCGACGTTGTATTTGATGAGACTAATGGCTCTCCAAGAGAGCAAGTTGTTGATCTTGATGATGTAGATGAAGAAGACGTTCCAACGGCCGCAATGCGCACCATGGCGATTGGAGATGTGAGGCCACTGGAACAAAAGGAGCAAGATCAACCTTCTTCCTCAACAATGGTGCATCCCCCAACTCAAGATGATGAACAGGTACATCAAGAGGAGGCGTGTGATCAAGGGGGAGCACAAGATGATCATGTGATGGAGGAGAAGCACAACCGGCACCTCCAACCCAAGTTCGAGTGACGATTCAAAGGAATCATCCCGTCGACCAAATTTTGGGTGACATTAGCAAGGGAGTAACGACTCGTTCTAGATTAGTTAATTTTTGAGCATTACTCTTTTGTCTCTTCTATTGAGCCTTTCAGAGTAGAAGAGGCCTTGCTAGATCCGGACTGGGTGTTGGCCATGCAGGAAGAGCTCAATAATTTCAAGAGGAATGAAATTTGGACACTAGTGCCTCGTCCCAAGCAAAATGTTGTGGGAACCAAGTGGGTGTTCCACAACAAACAAGACGAGCACGGGGTGGTGACAAGGAACAAGGCTCGACTTGTGGCAAAAGGTTATGCCTAAGTCGCAGGTTTGGACTTTGAGGAGACTTTTGCTCCTGTGGCTAGGCTAGAGTCCATTCGTATCTTGCTAGCATATGCCGCTCAGCACTCTTTCAGGTTATACCAAATGGATGTGAAGAGCGCTTTCCTCAACGGGCCAATCAAGGAGGAGGTGTACGTGGAGCAACCCCCTGGCTTCGAGGATGAACGGTACCCCGACCACGTGTGTAAGCTCTCTAAGGCGCTCTATGGACTTAAGCAAGCCCCAAGAGTATGGTATGAATGCCTTAGAGACTTTTTAATTGCTAATGATTTCAAGGTTGGGAAAGCCGATCCAACTCTTTTTACTAAGACTTGCGATGGTGATCTTTTTGTGTGCCAAATTTATGTCGATGACATAATATTTGGTTCTACTAATCAAAAGTCTTGTGAAGAGTTTAGCAGGGTGGTGACGCAGAAATTCGAGATGTCGATGATGGGCGAGTTTAACTACTTCCTTGGGTTTCAAGTGAAGCAACTCAAGGACGGCACTTTCATCTCCCAAACAAAGTACACACAAGACTTGCTAAAGTGGTTTGGGATGAAGGACGCCAAGCCCGCAAAGACTCCGATGGGAACCGACAGACACACCGACCTCAACAAAGGAGGTAAGTCCGTTGATCAAAAGGCATACCGGTCAATGATAGGGTCTTTATTTTACTTATGTGCTAGTAGACCGGATATTATGCTTAGCGTATGCATGTGTGCTAGATTTCAATCCGATCCAAGGGAGTGTCACTTAGTGGCCGTGAAGCGAATTCTTAGATATTTAGTCGCTACGCCTTGCTTCGGGATCTGGTATCCAAAGGGGTCTACCTTTGACTTGATTGGATATTCAGATTCCGACTATGCTGGATGTAAGGTCGATAGGATGAGTACATCGGGGACGTTCCAATTCTTAGGAAGGTCCCTGGTGTCTTGGAATTCTAAGAAACAAACTTCTGTTGCCCTATCCACCGCTGAGGCTGAGTATGTTGCCGCAGGACAGTGTTGCGCGCAACTACTTTGGATGAGGCAAACCCTCCGGGACTTTGGCTACAATCTGAGCAAAGTCCCACTCCTATGTGATAATGAGAGTGCTATCCGCATAGCGGACAATCCTGTTGAGCACAGCCGCACAAAGCACATTGACATCTGGCATCACTTTTTGAGAGACCACCAGCAAAAGGGAGATATCAAAGTGTTCTATATTAGCACCGAGAACCAGCTAGCTGATATCTTTACCAAGCCTCTAGATGAGAAGACCTTTTGCAGGCTGCGTAGTGAGCTAAGTGTCTTAGATTCGCGGAACTTGGATTGATTTATAGCATACATGTGTTTATGCCTTTGATCATGTTCCATTATGCATTTTGTTGTTTACTTATGGTGCTCAAGTTGTACAAGCACTCCCCAGACCTAACAAGTCCATTTGCAAGTGATGCACATGTTTAGGGGGAGATGTGCTACAACTTGACCCTTTGAGCTAACCGTGTGCTTGAGTTTGCTTGATTTAGTCTCAAAGGAGGTTTGAAAGGGAAAAGGTGGACTTGGACCATGAAAGACTTGCACAGCACTCCGATGAGAGGGTAACTTATTCCAAGTTAATCTCATATACTCTTATTGCCTTTGTATTCTTATTTGAAGATTTTGGTGAGGCAATGGGGTTCCAGGGCCAAAATTGATCCTGTTTTGGTGCTTGATGCCAAAGGGGGAGAAAATAAGGCCAAAGCAATAAATGGATCAGCTACCACTTGAGAAATTTTGAAAATAGTAGAATAGAGCTTTTGGTTTGTCAAAACTCTTTTATTGTCTCTCTTGTCAAAAGTTGGCCTCTTATGGGGAAAATGGTTGATTATGGGAAAAAGGGGGAGTTTTTTGAAATCTTTGATCAATTTCTCTTGGAATGACTCTCTTTATGTCTTAACAAGTGTGTTTGACTTAGAGATAGGAAATTGAGGTTAATTTGCAAAAACAAAACCAAGTGGTGGCAAAGAGTGATCCATATATGCCAAATTTGAATCAAAACAATTTTGAGTTCTCATTTGTATTGATGTTGCACTTTTTTAGTTGCTTTTTGTTGTGTTGGCATAAATCACCAAAAAGGGGGAGATTGAAAGGGAAATGTGCCCTTGGGCCATTTCTAAGTATTTTGGTGATTGAGTGCCAACACAAGTGCTTAAGTGTTAAAGTATCCCAAGTGATGTACAAAGTGCAAATCAAGAGTAAAGGTATGTTTCTAGACTTAGTACATTGTTTTGAGAACTAATGTATTGTGTCTAAGTGCTGGAAACAGGAGAAATCGAATTGGAAAAGAGATGGTTTTGTTCAGCCAAAGTCTGCTCAGTCTGGGTGCACCGGACTGTCCGGTGGTGCATCGGACAGTGTCCGGTGCGCCAGGCCGGCTCTGGCGAACTTGCTGCTCTCGGGACTTCGACGGCGGTGTACGGCTATAAATCACCGGACTGTCCGGTGGTGCACCGGACTGTCCGGTGAGCCATTCACCGGCGAACTCGTCGCTCTCGGGAGATGATTAACGGAGTACGGCTATAATTCACCGGACTGTCCGGTGGTGCACCGGACTATCCGGTGAGCCAACGGTCGGCTGGCCCAACGGTCGGTCGCGCGATCTGCGCGGGACACGTGGCCGAGCCAATGGCTAGGAGGGAGCACCGGACTGTCTGGTGTGCACCGGACAGTGTCCGGTGCGCCAACGGCTCTGAATCTGCAACGGTCGGCTTCGCCAAATAAGGAAGGAAATCCGCACCGGACAGTGTCCGGTGGTGCACCGAACTGTCCGATGCGCCAGGCGACAGAAGGCAAGAATTGCCTTCCTGGATTGCTCTCAACGGCTCCTAGCTGCCTTGGGGCTATAAAAGGGACCCCTAGGCGCATGGAGGAGCACACCAAGCATTCTCAAAGCATTCCTAAGCACCAAGACCTCGATTCCGCGCATTTGATTCTTTGTGATAGCAATTAGAGCTCTATTTGAGTTGTGAACTCGTCGGGTTGTGTTGCGAGCTCTTGTTGCGACTTGTGTGCGTGTTGTCACTGAGATTTTGTGTCTTGTGTGCGTTGCTCATCCCTTCCTTACTCCGTGCTTCTTTGTGAACATCAAAGTGTAAGGGCGAGAGGCTCCAACTTGTGGAGATTCCTCGCGAGCGGGATATAGTAAAGCTAAGCAAAACACCGTGGTATTCAAGTGGGTCTTTGGACCGCTTGAGAGGGGTTGATTGCAACCCTTGTCCGTTGGGATGCCACAACGTGGAAGTAGGCAAGTTTTGTACTTGGCCGAACCACGGGATAAACCACTGTGTCTACCTGTGTTGATCTTCTTGTGGTTATTGTGTTTTGCTAAGACTCCTCTCTAGCCACTTGGCATTATTGCGCTAACTTCTAATCAAGTTTGTGGCATTAAGTTTCAAGTTTTACAGGATCACCTATTCACCCCCCCTCTAGGTGCTCTCAGCATGGTGTGCATTTTATATCCTATCCATCCATTCAAATCCAACGGCTCCTGTTTTCCTCACACATTACCCCTTCCACCTCCCCTTTTATTTGGTCTGCTCCCTTTGCAAAAAACCCCACGCCTCACCCTTCTATCTCTACCTTCGAACACAGAAACAGGAGCACCACCTGCTATCAGCCACAACCACGGCCGCAGGAAGACCATGAATGTTTAGATGGCGTAGGTTCAGATGGCGTAGTCAAAGAAAATAGAACACTACTGCATTAGATACTATAGTTCAGACTCAAGCACAAGTAGTACCAATATACAGATGGCATAGTCAAAGAAAACAGAACATTTTACTACATTAGACAAGCATCAATCGAACATATTACTGCAATAGACAGATATTCAGATGGCTCCATTATTTGAACTCATTTTGGATTGCAGCAAGTTGCATTGTGCAAGTTTTAGAAATTACAGAAGTTACTGAATGGGTGGTCACCAAAATATTAGCTCTTGTTTGATCAGCAAAGTGGATCATATTGGTCTAAAACAGGATTGTAAATAGAAATTACAGAAAAGAAAAATGCCAAATTGGTCTAAAGTACTTAGTTGTCTAGACAAGATAAGCAAAATGCCAAAATCTAATCAATAGAAATTGATCTAGTGAGGTGGCTCCTTCATCACAGTCTTAGCATTCTTTGCCTTGCGCGGTTTAGGTAGTTCTTTGGCTCTCTTGATTCTTTTACTCCTTCCTTTTGAACGAACATCGGTTGGAGGATGAATTTTAACTTGGGCTAGAATTTTGCAACCAATGAAGCCCTCATATTCTTCTTGTTGCGTAGATTGAATAGTGTCCGACACAATTTGACCAAGAGCAGCCTCTATATTCATCACACTTGTTTCCAAGAAATCAATACCTTCATTCGAATTCTTTGCTCTTTGGATTAAATCTTCTACCTTGTTTCGTATCGCTGCTATCTTTTTCCTTCTTCTCACTTCACTAACATCTAAGGGCTTCTCCTCTAATAAAGTGCCTTCCTCGTAAAATTGCTTCTCTCTATGTAACATGTAAATAATTAGGTAAAAAAGAATTCATAATTAGGATCGTAAAAAATATATGGCATGGTTTATTTTACCTTTTGCATCTTGTCTGCCATCTCTTCAAAATATAAGAAGATGGAATCCATGACTCCCGAATTTGATACCTATTAGTCAACCATTCATTCCCATGTAGACCATAAGTAGTCATGATACCATTCCACCGAATCTCAAATTCTTGTCCTGTTTCTGAACCCCATACACACTCTTTCAATTCAGCCCAAAACCGCTCATCTCTATTTGTTGGATGGCCAACCTTCTCAGGCATCTTCTCCATAATGCGAAATAGCTCACCGATGTTTGCAATATAGAATTTTTTGTTGGTGTAATACATCCATCATCTTCGACAGGAGAAGCCATGGTCGGCGACACGACAACAAGTACATCCTGGACTTGGACCAGCATGGTTGGCGTCGTAGCAGCGATGGTGTCCTGGGCAGGGGCCGGTATGGCTGGCGTCACGATAGCAGCAGCGTCATGGACAGGGGACAACATGGTTGGCGCCACAACAACGGCGATGTCTTGGACAATGATCGGCGGCACGACATCGGTAGCCATGGCCGACGACACGATAGCAGCAGCGTCCTGGACAGGGGTTGCGAGCATGGCGTGCCTTTCAAATCCACCCATGACGTTGAGAAGCTCCATGAAACCACCTATTGGGGGCGTGTCCAAGCCAGGTAGTGTCTCCCTGAAGTCCATATGTGAGGAGCAGTGTGCCTAGCTGGCGCGTGAGGGAGACAGCAGGGGAGGCCTTCGGCACGGCGGATGTGGTTGGCGACGGTGGGCACCTCTGATGAGAGGCCAAAAGCCGGCGGCGGGAGGGCAAGAGGCCAACGGTGGCAACCCTAGCCACCAGTTCATGGCCGTTCTACCTGTTCGAAGGTGAGAGATAGAAGGGTGAGACGTGGGGGGTTGCAAAGGGAGCAGACCAAAGAAGAGGGGAGGTGGAAGGGGTGACGTGTGAGGAAAACAGGAGCCGTTGGATTTGAATGGATGGATAGGATATAAAATGCACACGATGCGCACCAAACGTCCGTGCTCACCAGATATGCTCCCTTAAAGATATCTATTAGTCCATTAAAGGTCTGCACCACCGGACGATGCACGTAGTATTTTAGCACCTCCATGAATCACTTCATCAACGTCGCGGTGTCGTGTCACGACTCTATTTTGTAACTACCACCACTTTGGGTGATATGCCCCACATCGCACATAGGAACGTGTCCGCGCACGACATCGATAGGACACCCTGGTCTCTAGGCTCGGGTGTCATTTATAACTATCGATGTCGCTGCTCTGCTGGTGGCAGCCATCCTTGCCAGAGTCGTCGGAGGAGGCCAGGAGGTAGTGCAGCTATAGGCTGGAGGTCATAGGCTCATGGCCCGCACCTCACCTGTCTTCAGGTGGAGCGAGTCCACGTGCAGCGTCTCCAGCCAGGATACGACGAGGTCAAATTAGAAGGGCACGTCTAGCCGCTCCGCCTCCTTGGTCAACGCCATGGCTATGTGCTTGAGCACGTCCCTATACTTGTGCATGGCTAAATCGACCAAACAAATTGCACCCAGACTTAACACACCATCAAAACCAACGGTTCATATCGTTGGATAACTCACTCTCTCTTACATAAATCCGATGGACAATATTATTTGCATTAGCCCTTATCTTTCAACCCTTCCCTCCCCCTTGCCCTCACTAGCATATAGCTCATGTGCCACACCCGGTTTCAGAAGTCAAACTGAATGTGAACTATGTACGTGGGAGGATCAGAACTCACATACACAACGATTACATAGATAAAATATCATTGCATAATGCTCTAATAATAACATAAAGAGTATTAAACTTACTAGAAACAGATGTCGAACACACCAACATATTCATTGACTTCACAATTATCAAAGTGCTAAAACAGAACGTAGCTAAGATAAAGGACTTCCATTGGCAACTGACTAGGGGATTACACTTGTCGGGGAAATGATCCCTGGTCTCTAGGACCCACTAGTTAGATAATGCACTGAGGAAAGAGCCCTTGATCGTTGGGGTCGTTGGTCAGTTGAGAGAGGTGGATACGTCAACCTTGAAAGAGTCCACCCCCGGTCGAACCTCGCGCCATCGAGCCCGAGGTCGGGCGTGGCAGAACTAGATGGGAGGGGCCTCGCTTGTCGAAAGAGAATCACTCGAGTGGATCACGCGTCTCGCCCCAGACTGACCTGCCATAAATAGCCGACCGCATTTAACCACGCTTGGCACCAAGCCATAGCGCGGGCGCCGGTCCACTTCCCACTCATAACCCCTCGGGTCAAATACACACTCATGACATACGAGCCCCTGAGATCACGACCCATTAATGGCCCGCACGTCACTTGGCCTACGACGCACTCATAGCCTATAGGCCAAGGGCTGAGTGCGTGGACCTCTAGCAGTGCTCTACATGACGGGTCGCGCTGAGCCCTAGGCTACGGAGGCCAGGGGTCGGCATAGCCAAAATGATGACACTTGGGACCATCGCAGCCCCGCGTCATCCACCACGATAAATACGTTACAACTAGACAATCTTTGGCCTCACGAGGACGCGTGGCTTTACCCAGGGTAGAACGTCGGTTTTACCCTTGCCTTACGATTCATTTCCAATGAAGCCACTACTAGTTGACCCCTCTCTAGGCCTATAAAAGGGAGAGGTTGGCACCCAGGTATGGGGGTTGGTCGAAGCGAGTTCTTTCAGATACTACAGAGGACAGCCGAACGACTCTGGACGCCTTTGAAATCGTGTTTATACTAAACAAGTTATTAAACTAAAACATTTGACTGTACATTAATCATATTAATATACGTTATATAGCATAAATTTTAAATATAAATTAATTTACAAAATTAAGTTTGATTTAGTTTGGTCAAATCGGTCGATTTTATCGATTTTTCCAATAAACCGCCGGTTTATCGAGACCGGAGGGGAACGGTTTTTAGGGGGCCAACGATTTGGTAAACCTTGGAGAAGATACAGTATTGACGAACGAGCCGGGACCCCTCCTGTCCGTGTCTTTGTAGCATACGCGCGTCCCGTGTCTTTGTAGTATACGCGCGTCGACGGGCTCGTAGGCTACCCATCGGTGACGTCACGCAGCGGCGCACCCCCCACGCCACTCGTGCGTCACGACGGGCCGGCGCGGCACGTCTCGTCGTCCTCCACGTCCACGACTACGACCGCGAGCTGCTTCCTTTATTGCGTTTCTCATTAGTCAACAAAGTAGCTTTTAGGCGCCGGCAATTGTGCAGCTACAGCCGCGACCGCGAACGTCCTTGTTGTTGTAGCTGTAGAAGGCAGCCGATACTCTAGCCGTGCTAAAACAAAAGCGCACATCTCGATTTTTTCGATAGACAGATCAATACTAAATAAAAAAAATTATATACAAAAGATATAGTAATTGTATTTCAGAAAGAGAAAAGATAAAAAAAACAGATAACTATAGTTATATTGTCTTCTACATAGTGCATATTTATTTTGGAACAAATTTTAAACTCTAGAAATGCACTTGGACCCGTTTGGATCGATCATTTGAATTAAATTCCATTCTAATACTAGTAAGTTAGGCACATATCAATTAAGATACAAAAATACATTTGCATACTATTAGAAGACATTTATTTGCCACATTTTCACTAAGGGGAGCCAGTCGAGAAGAACGTGTTATAAGTTGCAGAGTAGAAATATATCTTGGTGTGGTGATATATAAAATCAATTTTCATCCCTAACCCTATAGAGTTGAGATAGTCCTATTGTTGGCACTGATCTGGGCGCCAAACACTGGAACGAACCACCTGACGTTGCTCTCTGCGGAGGTGCAGACGGTCCGCGGCACAGAGTCGGACGGTCTGTGATCTGGCTGCAGGAGCGTCTCCTCCTCTTGCGTATGTCCGTAAGGTCCACGGCTAGGGCTTGGACATCCGCGATGACGCAGAGCGTTGTCTTCTTCGCAGCAGACCTAGATCTCGCCTCTCGGTAGGGACCCCGTTGGGGAGGAGAGATCCTAGGGTGTGTCTTGGCCTCGGCAGGCCATCCAAGACGCCTCTGGTCGACGTAGAGCCGAAAAAGGTGAAGATTTGATATAAAGGTAGGCTAAATTATGGCTAAACTAGAACTACTCCAAATGCATTAGGTAAAAATGATAAGTAGATTTGATTGGATCGATTGTGGGGGTTCAATTGGTCATAGCCCTTCATGGCTTCATCTATATAAAGGAAATATGGACCCGTTACAAGTCGATTCTCGAGTTAATCCTGTAAGTTTAGCTAACAAATCCTAAAATAAAACCGGAATCCTAACTGATTTTGCACACACGCGGACGGTCCGTGCCACTGCGGCGGACAGTCCGGACCGACCGTCTGGCCCCAGAGGCGGACAATACGCACTGCCATATTTGATGCTCAACACCCATATCCGAACTTTAGAAAGCGGTGGAATGTCAAATCCTAAGCTAAATAGCCTAATCTATTGAATAGATTATAATCTCACCAAAATGAAGGGATCCAAACGGTCCCTTGGTACGAAACTGAGAAAGTACGATGCAAAGCGGACGCTAATTACTTGAAGACTAAGCAAAAACCTAGCTAAGATCTGTTTCCATTTGTCTTTGGCGCATTATCTCATCTCTCGTCAGGAAGATGATGCCATTGATAGCGTAGCTAGCAAGCGCCTAGTGGAGTTGGCCACCGGTGGGCACGGATGGCCAAAAGCTAGCTAATAACCTCACTGTGACCACCGACTGCAGATTATTAGTCGTCAATGACGACTGCAGCTTAGTCTCATTGGCTTTTTTTTTAATAATGCGAGGCACCGAATCTGCCGGTACGGCTAGTCATCTTACTATATGCTGTTTATTATTCCCGCCTTTTCCTTGTGTTTCTCGATTCCTTGGAAGGACGGTACCCAAAAGAATGCAACTTTGTGGACAAATTGCGTGAGAAATAGAGTAAAGCTCGGTCGGGAACCACTCAAATTTCCAAAGGCATCGGCAATGCCGAGTGGTGTTAAAGGCTAGTAAAATACCCTGAGGTTTTGCCCTCTATTTCCGCATAACTTCTATAGCACGAGTACCTTACTGTTTCGTAGCACGGCAATCTTCTTTCCAAAGTTGCTAGGTTAGGTACAGTGCTAATTATATACATCTACATGCAGGTCGGATCTAAGACTATTCGCTTGCAGTGTTTTTCTCTAAATTTTCACTTTTTTGCATCACATGGTCAACATTTCATTTCCTACTTTTTCATCTCGCGGTCTCCCCTTATTTCCCCTTATACCCCACTACAACTAACAAAAATCATTATTCAACTATATTCATCTTCAATTGCTAATTTTCTTCAACTATTAAATATGTGTATTGTGCAAGAGGACGCTACAGTAGTCCCCTTAATCCAGCAGATGTCTGCTGTCTCCCCTAGCGTTGTACCGCGTAGAGAGACATTTAGCAGCTGTCGTTGCACCCCAAGAGAGCTCCCTACGCGTGCATAGGGAAAGGGGAGGGGCAGCTCGCGGCTGCCGCTACGGGCAGTCTTAGGCTATCCGCAACCGTTACCCCTAAATTTTTTCCCCCTATATCACTTTCCCCCCTATATTTCCCCCTATTTTTTCATCTTCCGCAGCGGTTCCCCCTAAATACTCCCCCTATACCCCACTACAACTATAAAATATCATTATCTAACCATATTCATTTTCTATTACCATTTTTTCTTCAACTATTAAATACCAACCAACACCAAACTTAAGTCAAGGGGGTGCTACAGTCCACCCCTGGATCTAGCGGACGGCTGTGTTTGACACTAAAACTGTTTCGCGTAGAGATAGCTTTAGCGTCAGCCGCTGCACCTCAAGAGCTACCCTATACGTGCACTATACAAGGGGAGAGGGAGGCTCGCCGCAAGCGCTGCGGACAGCCTTTTAGTGGTCCAGCCCAGGACCTCTATTTTTTGCCCATCCCAAGCATAGCCCATCAATAGTCGGTGATCCATTTGAAAGCATTTAGACTCAGTTTGAGCTATTAGTGACTATACGAGATTATTATGACTGACGTGTGTTTTATAGATAATTAATAACGACAATGCCTTCACCAACATTTCATGGGAGGCATCAGTGTGGTTCCACATGATAGTCTTATGTCTCCACATGGAATATCAACGAAGGCATGATCGCTGAACCTCGAGAATAGGGTCGTTGAACCAAAGCTCATGAGTCTTACGGTATGAGAAATTATACTAGAGAGCTCCATGTTGCATCAGAGTGGTTTGACCCACGGGGGTCGTCGGACCAAACAGTACAACTATAGCACCTAGGGTTCTTTTTCTATGGGAGCATCGGACCTTGCGAACCGGTTGATCCTCAGACCATCGGATCTCGATCCGGCAATCTCCAGAGAGGTTTTATGAGCATCGGATTGGTCAGATGAATGGCATGGGACCGCAAATACACTGTAATGACTATGTCTGATATAGTGAGGCAACTCTAACATTTGTATCTAGTCGGATCAAGATCTATGGTTCGATACTTAGTCGTCGGACGGTTCGATGACAGACGATTTTGCATAAGATTACTATAACGACAAGTTGGTTGGATGGAGCCCGTAAATACACCCCTAACCCGTCCTTTCGTTGTGTTAGCGTTGCTCAATTCATAGAGTTGTGCCTAGGCTGGTATTCAGGGTGCAAGACAATCCGACCCAGCTCAACTTTTGAAGGTAGGCTCGATAGCTACCATCACTACCGGAATTCGGGCCTTTGCCGAGTGTAGGAAACGGGTGACGCCTAAGAGGGGGGTGAATTAGGACTTCTAAAGCTATTACTAAACTAGGCCACAATTAAATTCCTAGAGCAAAACCTATGCAAGTAATCAAACTAGAAAGTGCAATCCAGGTTTTGTCTAAATGTTTCTATCTCTACCGCAAAGACTAAGTTTCAATCTACACTAAATAAGTATGAATACAAGATTGAAACTTAAATGCTTAATATAAATGCGAAAACTTAAAGAGCAAAGTAGAGAAGCAAACTCTCGTGGATGACGCCGGTATTTTTACCAAGGTATCCGAAACCATGCAAGGTCCCGACTAATCCTCATTGGTGCCCCTACGCAAAGGGAAGCCCACGCGAGGGCCAATCACCACGGTCGAGTAACTCCGTACAGAGCCGCGGGCCTTCTCCACGCGCAAGTGGTGCTCTGCTTCTGGCACCTCTCGGACGCTCCCCGCCGTCTCCACTATCGAGCTTCCGACCGAAACGCCGCGGGCCTCGTTCCCTCCGGTACACGGTGGCAGCCGTGACAAAAACGCGGTTGTCACGGTCTCGCAAGACTCTCGCCCCACTCGGTACAATTACAACGACTCACGCAAGAGCCGAGGGGTTGTGTGGTTTGTCTAAACTCACTCAACTAACTAGGGTTCACCTACAGCAAGCGCTAAAGCGGTCTAACTAACCTAAGCACTTCACAAAGCACCTACGCTAATCACCGAGTGATTCTATTAAGCACTTGGGTGTTTGAGCTCTTGGAAATGTGCACTATATGCCTTGGTATGTTGCTTGGGCTCCCACACCTTCAAATGGTCGGTTGGGGGTGTATTTATAGCCCCCAACACAATTCTAGCCGTTGGAGAAAAGCTGCAGTTCTCTGCGGCACACCGGACAGTCCAGTGATGCACCGGACAGCGCACTGTAGCCTGTCCGGTGCGCCTAGCCGTTGCCTTATTAGAGCAGGTGACCGTTGGCGACGCAGGCTTTTCCACACCGGACAGTCTGGTGCTCACACCGAACAGTCCGGTGGTCTTCTCTCCGGGTGCCACCTAGAACTAGCCATTGGGCTGGAGTTCCTTGGTGCACCGGACAGTCCGGCGTGTGGGCACCGGACAGTCCGGTGCGCCTTCGCACAGACAATCCGCAGCAGCACACTTGAACTTTTCTTGGATCTTCTTAATGTCTTTTTTGAGGTGTTGTTTCCTCAATTCCTTAGTCCAAGTAAATCTTGCATCCCGTGAACTACAAACACAAACACTAGAAAACTTATTAGTTCACGGATTGTGTCGTTCATCAAACAGCAAAACTCAATTAGCCAAATGGCCCAGGGTCCATTTTCCTTACAATCTCCCCCTTTTTGGTGATTGATGACAACACAACCAAAGCAAGCAAATAATACAAGTATTTGAATGAAAATATGCAATCTACTTGCCAGGATGCATGATTGTCCCCACAAAGTGAAATTATGGACTTAAGCCTCCCCCTAACTCCATAATTTACTTACTACCTATTTTAGGACCAAATGACCAAAACCACTTGAAAAACCATTTGTAGATATAAAATTTTAAATTGGTGGTGTTTGGTGTTTGATATAGTTTTCATTGCTTTAGTCTCTAAACTTCTCCCCCTTTGGCATCAACCACCGAAAAGGAAGACATTAAAAGAATGTAGGAAGTAAATAAAAGCTTGCCCTCGTCAAGAATTTTATCAGATGATACCACTTAAAGTATACTAAATTAAATCACATGAATGGTACCAGTTGAACGGATTACTCCCCCTAAATGAGTGTTCTCTTTTAGAAAGAAGTTTCTCCCCCTTTTTAGAGATGAAGAAATACTCCCTTTGTGATTAGTCCCTTTGTAAAGAGAACGGCTCCGATACCAATTGAGAGCACCTAGAGGGGGGTGAATAGGTGATCCTGTAAAACTTAAAAACTTATAGCCACAAAAACTTGATTAGGAGTTAGCACAGTAATGCCAAGTGGCTAGAGAGGAGTCTTAGCAAAACACAATAACCACAAGAAGATCAACACAGATAGACACAGTGGTTTATCCCGTGGTTCGGCCAAGTCCAACGCTTGCCTACTCCACGTTGTGGCGTCCCAACGGACGAGGGTTGAAATCAACCCCTCTCAAGCGGTCCAAAGACCTACTTGAATACCACGGTGTTTTGCTTGCTTTACTTTATCCCGCTTGCGAGGAATCTCCACAATTTGGAGTCTCTCGCCCTTACAAAGATGTTTCACAAAGAAGCGCGGAGTAAGGGAGGGATGAGCAACTCACACAAGACACAAAGATCACAGCAAATACGCACACACAAGACCCAGACTTGAGCTCAAGAGACTATCACGAGTTTCTCACTAGAACGGAGCTCAAATCACTAAGAATGTCGAACAAGTGCGCAAGAACGAAGTGTGAGTGATCAACTATGCTCAAAGAATGCTTGGATATCTTCTCCATGCGCCAAGGGGTCCCTTTTATAGCCCCAAGACAGCTAGGAGCCGTTGAGAGCATTGTGGGAAGGCAATTCTTGCCTTCTGTCGACTGGCGCATCGGACAGTCCGGTGCACCACCAGTCACTGTCCGGTGCAGATTTCTTTCCTTAATTGGCGAAGTCGACCGTTGCAGATTCAGAGCCGTTGGCGCACCGGACACTGTCCGGTGCACACCGGACAGTCCGGTGCACCAATGTGACCGTTGGCTCGGCCACGCGTCACGCGCGGAATCCTCGACCGACCGTTGCCCTGGCTGACCGTTGGCTCACCGGACAGTCTGGTGCCTCACCGGACAGTCCGGTGAATTATAGCCGTACGCCGTTGATGGCTTCCCGAGACCGACGACTTCGCTTGTGAATGGCTCACCGGACAGTCCGGTGCACCACCAGACAGTCCGGTGATTTATACCGTACACCGCCGTCGAAGTCCCGAGAGCAGCAAGTTCGCCAGAGCCAGCCTGGCGCACCGGACACTGTCCGGTGCACCACCGGATAGTCCGGTGCACCCAGACTGCGCAGACTTTGGCTGAACAAAGCCATCTCTTTTCCAATTCGATTTCTCCTGTTTCCAGCACTTAGACACAATACATTAGTCCATAAAACAATGTACTAAGTCTAGAAACATACCTTTTGACTTGATTTGCACTTTGTCCACCACTTTGCATAGATTAACACAAAAGCACTTGTGTTGGCACTCAATCACCAAAATACTTAGAAATGGCCCAAGGACACATTTCCCTTTCAATCTCCCCCTTTTTGGTGATTTATGCCAACACACAAAAGAGCAACTAAAAGAAGTGCAATATCAATGCAAATGAGAACTCAAAAAGGTTTTGATTCAAATTTGGTATATATGGATCATACTTTGCCACCACTTGGTTTGTTTTTGCAAATCAACCTCAATTTCCTATCTCTAAGTCAAACACACTTGTAGAGACATAAAGAGAGTTGTTCCAATAGAAATTGATCACAGTATCAAAAACTCCCCCTATTTCCCATAATCAACCATTCTCCCCACAAGAGACCAACTTTTTGAGAGCACCTAGAGGGGGGTGAATAGGTGATCCTGTAACACTTCAAAAACTTAAGCCACAAAACTTGGTTACTTGTTAGCACAGTAATTTGCCAAATGGCTAGAGAAGGATCTCAACACAACACAATAACCAAGAGATATCAATCACAGAGATGGCACAGTGGTTATCCCGTGGTTCGGCCAAGACCAACGCTTGCCTACTCCACGTTGTGGCGTCCCAACGGACGAGGGTTGCAATCAACCCCTCTCAAGCGGTCCAAAGACCAACTTGAATACCACGGTGTTGCTTTGCTTCTCTTAATCCCGTTTGCGAGGAATCTCCACAGCTTGGAGCCTCTCGCCCTTACACAAGATGTTCACGAAGAATCACAGAGCAAGGGAGGGATTAGCAACTCACACACGACACAAAGATCACAGCGAATACGCACACGCAAAACCCAGACTTGAGCTCAAGAGACTAACACACTAGAACGGAGCTCAAGTCACTAAAATGTCGAACAAGTGCGCAAGAATGAAGTGTGAGTGATCAATGATGCTCAAAGGATGCTTGGTGTACTCCTCCATGCGCCTAGGGGTCCCTTTTATAGCCCCAAGGCAGCTAGGAGCCGTTGAGCATAAACTTGGAAAGCCATTCTTGCCTTCTGTCATCGGGGGCACCGGACAGTCCGGTGTACACCGGACACTGTCCGGTGACCGATTTCCTTCCTTAAATAGCGAAGCCGACCGTTGGCAGCCTGAGAGCCGTTGGCGCACCGGACATGTCCGGTGCACACCGGACAGTCTGGTGCTGTCTTCTAGCCGTTGGCTCGGCCACGTGTCCCGCGCAGATTGCGCGGCCGACCGTTGGCCCGGCCGACCGTTGGCTCACCGGACAGTCCGGTGCACACCGGACAGTCCGGTGAATTTTAGCCGTACGTCGCCGGTGAATTCCCGAGAGCAGCCACTTCGCTCGAGCCAGCCTGGCGCACCGGACACTGTCCGGTGCACCACCGGACACTGTCCGGTGCTTGCAGACTCAGCAGATTCTTGGCTGCTCGAGCCAAGACATTTCCAATTGGATTTTTCCTGTTTCCAGCACTTAGACACAATACATTAGTCCATAAAACAATGTACTAAGTCTGAGAAACATACCTTAATTCTTGATTTGTACTTTGTCCACCTTTTTACACTTAGGCACTTGTGTTGGACACTAAATCACCAAAATACTTAGAAATGGCCCAAGGGCACATTTCCCTTTCAATCTCCCCCTTTTTGGTGATTTATGCCAACACAACATAAAGCAAGTAGAACAAGTACAAAATCAAATCAAATAAGAACTCAAAATTGTTTTGATTCAATTTTGACATATATGGATCACTCTATGCCACCACTTGGTTTGTTTTTGCAAATCAAACTCAAATTTCTATCTCTAAGTCAAACACACATGTTAAGACATAAAGAGAGTCATTCTAAGAGAAGTTGATTTAAGATTTCAAAAACTCCCCCTTTTTCCCATAATCAATACTTCTCCCCACAAGAAGCCAACTTTTGACAAGAGAGACAACAAAAGAGTTTTGACAAACTAAAAGCTCTATTCTACTATTTTCAAAATCTCTCAAGTGATAGCTGATCCATTTATCGCTTTGGCCTTTATTTTCTCCCCCTTTGGCATCAAGCACCAAAACGGGATCAATCGTGGCCCTTTAACCCCATTGCCTCACCAAAATCTTCAACTAAGAGCAAATAGGCAATAAGAGTATAACGATGAACTTGGAAGAGTTACTCTTTTCATCGGAGTGCAGTGGAAGTCTCGCATGGTCCAAGTCCACCTTTTCCCTTTCAATTTTCCTTGGAGACTAAAACAACCAAACTCAAGTACATGGTTAGCCACAAAGGGTCAAGTTGTAGCACAGCTCCCCCTAAATATGTGCATCACTTGCAAACAGTACTTGTGAGGTCCAGGGAGTGTTTGTACAACTTGAGCACCACAATAAGCAACAATATGCAGAATGAACAAAAGCATAAACACATGTATGCTACATTTCAATCCAAGTTCCGCGAATCTAAGATATTGAGCTCACTACGCAGCCTGCAAAAGGTCTTCTCATCTAAAGGCTTGGTAAAGATATCGGCTAGCTGGTTCTCGGTGCTAACATGAAACACTTCGATATCTCCCTTTTGCTGGTGGTCTCTCAAAAAGTGATGCCGGATGTCAATGTGCTTTGTGCGGCTGTGCTCAACAGGATTTTCCGCTATTCGAATAGCACTCTCATTATCACATAGGAGTGGGACTTTGCTCAGATTATAGCCAAAGTCCCTGAGGGTTTGCCTCATCCAAAGTAGTTGCGCACAACACTGTCCTGCGGCAACGTACTCGGCCTCAGCGGTGGATAGGGCAACGGAGGTTTGTTTCTTAGAGTTCCATGACACCAGGGACCTTCCTAAGAATTGGCACGTCCCTGATGTACTCTTCCTATCGACCTTACATCCAGCATAGTCGGAATCTGAGTACCCAATCAAGTCAAAGTTAGACCCCTTTGGATACCAGATCCCGAAGCAAGGCGTAGCGACTAAATATCGAAGAATTCGCTTCACAGCCACTAAGTGACACTCCTTCGGATCGGATTGAAATCTAGCACACATGCATACGCTAAGCATAATATCCGGTCTACTAGCACATAAATAAAGCAAAGAACCTATCATGGACCGGTATGCTTTTTGATCAACAGACTTACCTCCTTTGTTGAGGTCGGTGTGTCCGTTGGTTCCCATCGGCGTCTTTGCGGGCTTGGCGTCCTTCATCCCAAACCTCTTTAGCAAATCTTGTGTGTACTTCGTTTGGGAGATGAAGGTGCCGTCCTTGAGTTGCTTCACTTGGAACCCAAGGAAGTAGGTCAACTCGCCCATCATCGACATCTCGAATTTCTGCGTCATTACTCTGCTAAACTCTTCACAAGACTTTTGGTTAGTAGAACCAAATATTATGTCGTCGACATAAATTTGGCACACAAAAAGATCACCATCGCAAGTCTTAGTAAAAAGAGTTGGATCGGCTTTCCCAACCTTGAAAGCATTAGCAATTAAAAAGTCTCTAAGGCATTCATACCATGCTCTTGGGGCTTGCTTAAGTCCATAGAGCGCCTTAGAGAGCTTACACGCGTGGTCGGGGTACCGTTCATCCTCGAAGCCAGGGGGCTGCTCCACGTACACCTCCTCCTTGATCGGCCCGTTGAGGAAGGCGCTCTTCACATCCATTTGGTACAACCTGAAAGAATGGTGAGCGGCATATGCTAGCAAGATACGAATTGATTCTAGCCTAGCCACAGGAGCAAAAGTCTCCTCAAAGTCCAAACCTGCGACTTGGGCATAACCTTTTGCCACAAGTCGAGCCTTGTTCCTCGTCACCACCCCGTGCTCGTCCTGTTTGTTGCGGAACACCCACTTGGTTCCCACAACATTTTGCTTGGGACGAGGCACCAGTGTCCAAACTTCGTTGCGCTTGAAGTTGTTGAGTTCCTCCTGCATGGCCAACACCCAGTCCGGATCTAGCAAGGCCTCTTCTACCCTGAAAGGCTCAATAGAAGAGACAAAAGAGTAATACTCACAAAAATTAACTAATCTTGAGCGAGTAGTTACTCCCTTGCTAATATCACCCAATATCTGGTCGACGGGATGATCCCTTTGAATTGTCGCTCGAACTTGGGTTGGAGGTGCCTGAGGTGCTTCTTCCTCTTGAACATCCTATGCTCCCCTTTGATCATGTGCCTCCACTTGAGGTACCTGTTCGTCATCTTGGGTTGGGGGATGCACCATAGTTGAGGAAGACGGTTGATCTTGCTCTAAATGTTCTTGAGGCCATACATCTCCAATCGCCATGGTGCGTATCGCGGCCGTTGGAACGTCTTCTTCATCTACATCATCAAGATCAACAACTTGCTCTCTTGGAGAGCCATTAGTCTCATCAAATACAACGTCGCTAGAGACTTCAACCAAACCCGATGATTTGTTGAAGACCCTATACGCCTTTGTATTTGAATCATAACCTAATAAAAACCCTTCTACGGCTTTGGGAGCAAATTTGGAATTCCTACCTTTCTTCACTAGAATGTAGCATTTACTCCCAAAAACACGAAAATACGATACATTAGGTTTGTTACCGGTTAGCAGCTCATACGACGTCTTCTTGAGGAGGCGGTGAAGGTAGACCCTGTTGATGGCGTGGCAAGCCGTGTTCACGGCTTCCGACCAAAAGCACTCGGGGGTCTTGAATTCTCCAAGCATAGTCCTTGCCATATCTATGAGCGTCCTGTTCTTCCTCTCTACCACACCATTTTGCTGAGGTGTGTAGGGAGCGGAGAACTCGTGCTTGATCCCCTCCTCCTCAAGAAACTCCTCCACTTGAAGGTTCTTGAATTCAGACCCGTTGTCGCTCCTTATCTTCTTCACCTTGAGCTCAAACTCATTTTGAGCTCTCCTTAGGAATCGCTTGAGGGTCCCTTGGGTTTCAGACTTATCCTGCAAAAAGAACACCCAAGTGAAGCGGGAAAAGTCATCAACGATAACTAGACCATACTTACTTCCTCCTATGCTCAGATAGGCGACGGGTCCGAAGAGGTCCATATGTAGCAGCTCCAGGGGTCTTGATGTTGTCATCACATTTTTGGTGTGATGAGAGCCTCCCACCTGTTTCCCTGCTTGACAAGCTGCACAAGGTCTATCTTTTTCGAAATGAACATTGGTTAGACCTATCACGTGTTCTCCCTTTAGAAGCTTGTGGAGGTTCTTCATCCCCACATGTGCTAAGCGGTGATGCCACAGCCAGCCCATGCAAGTCTTAGCCATTAAGCATGCATCTAGACCGGCCTCTTCTTTTGCAAAATCAACTAAGTAAAGCTTGCCGTCTAGTACACCCTTAAAAGCTAGTGAACCATCACATCTTCTAAAGACAAACACATCTACATTTGTAAACAAACAGTTATATCCCATATTGCATAATTGACTAACAGATAGCAAATTATATCCAAGAGACTCTACTAAAAACACATTAGAGATAGAGTGCTCATTTGAGATTGCAATTTTACCTAACCCTTTTACCTTGCCTTGATTCCCATCACCGAATATTATTGAATCTTGGGAATCTTTATTCTTGACGTAGGAGGTGAACATCTTCTTCTCCCCCGTCATATGGTTTGTGCATCCGCTGTCAATAATCCAGCTTGAACCCCCGGATGCATAAACCTGCAAGGCAAATTTAGGCTTGGGTCTTAGGTACCCAACTCATGTTGGGTCCTGCAAGGTTAGCACAAATATCCTTAGGGACCCAAATGCAAGTTTTGTCTCCCTTGCATCTTGCCCCTAATTTTCTAGCAACTATCTTCCTATCCTTTCTACAAATAGCAAAAGAAGCATTTAAAGCATGATATATTGTAGAAGGTTCATTAACTTTCCTAGGAACATTTACGACATTTCTCCTAGGCATATTATGAATAACATTTCTCCTACCAACATTTCTATCATGCACATAAGAGGAACTAGAAGCAACCATGGCATGAGAATCAAAGGCATTATATACATTACAACTCCTATAAGCATTTCTAGGTTGTCTTCTATCATAGTACATAAAGGCATGGTTCTTTTGCACACTACTAGCCATAGGGGCCTTCCCTTTCTCCTTGGCGGAGATGGGAGCCTTATGGCTTGTCAAGTTCTTGGCTTCCCTCTTGTAGCCAAGTCCATCCTTAATTGAGGGGTGTCTACCAACCGTGTAGGCATCCCTTGCAAATTTTAGCTTGTCAAATTCATTCTTGCTAGTCTTAAGTTGGGCATTAAGACTAGCTAATTCATCATTTAATTTGGAAATTGAAACTAAATGATCACTACAAGCATCAATGTCAAAATCTTTACACCTATTACAAGTTTCAACAATTTCTACACAAGAATTAGATTTACTAGCTACTTCTAGTTTAACATTTAAATCATCATTAAAACTTTTTAACTTAGCAATAGTTTCATGACAAGAAGATAATTCACTAGAGAGCATTTCATTCCTCTTAATTTCTAGAGCAAGAGATTTCTGTGCTTCTACAAATTTATCATGTTCTTCATACAACAAATCCTCTTGTTTTTCTAAAAGCATATTCTTGTCATTTAAGGCATCAATTAATTCATTAATTTTGTCTACCTTGGTTCTATCTAATCCCTTGAATAAGCATGAGTAATCTATCTCATCATCATCACTAGACTCATCTTCACTCGAAGAAGCATAAGTACTAGTATGAGTGCTTACTTTCTTCTCTCTTGCCATGAGGCAAGTGTGATGCTCGTTGGGGAAGAGGGATGACTTGTTGAAGGCGGTGGCGGCGAGTCCTTCATTGTCAGAGTCGGAGGAGGAACAATCCGAATCCCACTCCTTTCCGATATGTGCCTCGCCCTTGGCCTTCTTGTAATGCTTCTTTTTCTCCCTCTTGTTCCCTTGGTCCTGATCACTATCATTGTCGGGACAGTTAGCAATAAAATGACCAAGCTTACCGCATTTGAAGCATGAGCGCTTCCCCTTGGCTTTGGTCTTGCTTGGCTGCCCCTTGCGACTTTTAAGCGCCGTCTTGAAGCGCTTAATGATGAGGGCCATCTCCTCATCATTGAGTCCGGCCGCCTCAACTTGCGCCACCTTGCTTGGTAGCGCCTCCTTGCTCCTTGTTGCCTTGAGAGCAATGGGTTGAGGCTCATGACTAGAACCGTTCAACGCGTCGTCCACGTATCTTGCCTCCTTGATCATCATTCGCCCGCTTACGAACTTCCCAAGAACTTCTTCGGGCGACATCTTGGTGTACCTGGGATTTTCACGTATATTGTTCACCAATGAGGATCAAGAACGGTAAATGACCTTAGCATTAGGCGGACGATGTCGTGGTCCGTCCATCGCGTGCTCCCGTAGCTCCTTATTTTGTTGATAAGGGTCTTGAGCCGGTTGTATGTTTGTGTCGGCTCCTCGCCCCTTATCATCGCGAACCGTCCAAGCTCGCCCTCCACCAACTCCATTTTGGTGAGCAAGGTGACGTCGTTTCCCTCATGAGAGATCTTGAGGGTGTCCCAGATCTGCTTGGCATTGTCCAAGCCGCTCACCTTGTGATACTCATCCCTGCACAAAGAGGCTAGCAACACAGTAGTAGCTTGTGCATTTTTATGAATCTGTTCATTAATAAACACAGGGCTATCCGAGCTATCAAATTTCATTCCACTTTCCACAATCTCCCAAATGCTTGGATGGAGAGAAAACAGGTGAGTACGCATTTTGTGGCTCCAAAATCCGTAATCCTCTCCATCAAAGTGAGGGGGCTTGCCAAGTGGAATGGGGAGCAATTGAGCATTTGAACTATGCGGGATGCGCGAATAATCGAAAAAAAGTTTGAGTTAACCGTCTTTCGTCTATTGTAGTCGTCGTCGTCCTTTTGGGAGGAGGAAGATTCGTCGCTGTCGTAGTAGACAATTTCCTTGATGCGCCTTGTCTTCTTCTTCCTCCCGTCTTTTCTTTTGTGGCCCGAGCCTGAGTCGGTGGGCCTGTCATCATTGGGCTCGTTGACGAAGGACTCCTTCTCCTTGTCATTGATCACCATCCCCTTGCCTTTAGGATCCATCTCTTCAGGCGGTTAGTCCCTTTCTTGAAGAGAACGGCTCCGATACCAATTGAGAGCACCTAGAGGGGGGGTGAATAGGTGATCCTGTAACACTTCAAAAACTTAAGCCACAAACTTGGTTACTTGTTAGCACAGTAATTTGCCAAATGGCTAGAGAAGGATCTCAACACAACACAATAACCAAGAGATATCAATCACAGAGATGGCACAGTTGTTATCCCGTGGTTCGGCCAAGACCAACGCTTGCCTACTCCACGTTGTGGCGTCCCAACGGACGAGGGTTGCAATCAACCCCTCTCAAGCGGTCCAAAGACCAACTTGAATACCACGGTGTTGCTTTGCTTCTCTTAATCCCGTTTGCGAGGAATCTCCACAGCTTGGAGCCTCTCGCCCTTACACAAGATGTTCACGAAGAATCACAGAGCAAGGGAGGGATTAGCAACTCACACACGACACAAAGATCACAGCGAATACGCACACGCAAAACCCAGACTTGAGCTCAAGAGACTAACACACTAGAACGGAGCTCAAGTCACTAAAATGTCGAACAAGTGCGCAAGAATGAAGTGTGAGTGATCAATGATGCTCAAAGGATGCTTGGTGTACTCCTCCATGCGCCTAGGGGTCCCTTTTATAGCCCCAAGGCAGCTAGGAGCCGTTGAGCATAAACTTGGAAAGCCATTCTTGCCTTCTGTCATCGGGGGCACCGGATAGTCCGTGTACACCGGACACTGTCCGGTGACCGATTTCCTTCCTTAAATAGCGAAGCCGACCGTTGGCAGCCTGAGAGCCGTTGGCGCACCGGACATGTCCGGTGCACACCGGACAGTCCGGTGCCGTCTTCTAGCCGTTGGCTCGGCCACGTGTCCCGCGCAGATTGCGCGGCCGACCGTTGGCCCGGCCGACCGTTGGCTCACCGGACAGTCCGGTGCACACCGGACAGTCCGGTGAATTTTAGCCGTACGTCGCCGGTGAATTCCCGAGAGCAGCCACTTCGCTCGAGCCAGCCTGGCGCACCGGACACTGTCCGGTGCACCACCGGACAGTCCGGTGCTTGCAGACTCAGCAGATTCTTGGCTGCTCGAGCCAAGACATTTCCAATTGGATTTTTCCTGTTTCCAGCACTTAGACACAATACATTAGTCCATAAAACAATGTACTAAGTCTGAGAAACATACCTTAATTCTTGATTTGTACTTTGTCCACCTTTTTACACTTAGGCACTTGTGTTGGACACTAAATCACCAAAATACTTAGAAATGGCCCAAGGGCACATTTCCCTTTCACTTTTGACAAAAATAGCCAATAAGAGTATTTTGACAAAACAAAAGCTCTATACTATTATTTTCAAAATTCTCAAGTGGTAGCTGATCCATTTATTGCTTTGGCCTTATTTTCTCCCCCTTTGGCATCAAGCACCAAAACGGGATTAATCTTGGCCCTTTAACCCCATTGCCTCACCAAAATCTTCAAATAAGAATACAAAGGCAATAGGAGTACATGAGATGAACTTGGAATAAGTTACCCTCTCATCGGAGTGCAGTGGAAGTCTTTCATGGTCCAAGTCCACCTTTTCCCTTTCAAACCTCCTTTGAGACTAAATTAAGAACACTCAAACACATGGTTAGTCTCAAAGGGTCAAGTTGTAGCACATCTCCCCCTAAATATGTGCATCACTTGCAAATGGACTTGTGAGGTCCGGGGTACTTGTACAACTTGAGCACCATAAGTAAACAAAATGCATAAGGAACATGATCAAGGGCATAAACACATGTATGCTATAAATCAATCCAAGTTCCGCGAATCTAAGACATTTAGCTCACTACGCAGCCTACAAAAGGTCTTCTCATCTAGAGGCTTGGTAAAGATATCGGCTAGCTGGTTCTCGGTGCTAATATAGAACACTTCGATATCTCCCTTTTGCTGGTGGTCTCTCAAAAAGTGATGCCGGATGTCAATGTGCTTTGTGCGGTTGTGCTCAACATGATTGTCCGCTATGCGGATAGCACTCTCATTGTCACATAGGAGTGGGACTTTGCTCAGATTGTAGCCAAAGTCTCGGAGGGTTTGCCTCATCCAAAGTAGTTGCGCGCAACACTGTCCTGCGGCAACATACTCGGCCTCAGCGGTGGATAGGGCAACGGAAGTTTGTTTCTTAGAATTCCATGACACCAGGGACCTTCCTAAGAATTGGCACGTCCCCGATGTACTCTTCCTATCGACCTTACATCCAGCATAGTCGGAATCTGAATATCCAATCAAGTCAAAGGTAGACCCCTTTGGATACCAGATCCCGAAGCAAGGAGTAGCGACTAAGTATCTAAGAATTCGCATCACGGCCACAAGGTGACACTCCCTTGGATCAGATTGAAATCTAGCACACATGCATACACTAAGCATAATATCCGGTCTACTAGCACATAAATAAAGTAAAGACCCTATCACGGACCGGTATGCTTTTTGATCAACGGACTTACCTCCTTTGTTGAGGTCGGTGTGTCCGTCAGTTCCCATCGGCGTCTTTGCGGGCTTGGCGTCCTTCATCCCAAACCGCTTTAGCAAGTCTTGCGTGTACTTTGTTTGGGAGATGAAGGTTCCATCCTTGAGTTGCTTCACTTGGAACCCAAGAAAGTAGTTCAACTCGCCCATCATCGACATCTCGAATTTCTGCGTCATCACCCTGCTAAACTCTTCACAAGACTTTTGGTTAGTAGAACCAAATATTATGTCATCGACATAAATTTGGCACACAAAAAGATCACCATCGCAAGTCTTAGTGAAAAGTTGGATCGGCTTTCCCAACCTTGAAAGCATTTGCAATTAAAAAGTCTCTAAGGCATTCATACCATGCTCTTGGGGCTTGCTTAAGTCCATAGAACGCCTTAGAGAGCTTACACACGTGGTCGGGTACCGTTCATCCTCGAAGCCAGGGGGTTGCTCCACGTACACCTCCTCCTTGATCGGCCCGTTGAGGAAAGCGCTCTTCACATCCATTTGGAACAACCTGAAAGAATGATGAGCGGCATATGCTAGCAAAATACGAATTGATTCTAGCCTAGCCACAGGAGCAAAAGTCTCCTCAAAGTCCAAACCTGTGACTTGGGCATAACCTTTTGCCACAAGTCGAGCCTTGTTCCTTGTCACCACCCCGTGCTCGTCTTGTTTGTTGAGGAACACCCACTTGGTTCCCACAACATTTTGCTTGGGACGAGGCACCAGTGTCCAAACTTCATTCCTCTTGAAATTATTGAGCTCTTCCTGCATGGCCAACACCCAGTCCAGATCTAGCAAGGCCTCTTCTACCCTGAAAGGCTCAATAGAAGAGACAAAAGAGTAATGCTCACAAAAATTCACCAATCTAGAGCGAGTAGTTACTCCCTTGCTAATATCACCCAAAATTTGGTTGACGGGATGATTCCTTTGAATCGTCGCTCGAACTTGGGTTGGAGGAGCCTGAGGTGCTTCTTCCTCTTCAACTTGGACATCCTGTGCTCCCCCTTGATCACGCGCCTCCACTTGAGGTACCTGTTCGTCATCTTGGGTTGGGGATTCACCATCGTTGAGGAAGAAGGTTGATCTTGCTCTTTTTGTTCCCGAGGCCGCACATCTCCAATCGCCATGGTGTGTATCTCGGCCGTTGGAACGCCTTCTTCATCTACATTATCAAGATCAACAACTTGCTCTCTTGGAGAGCCATTAGTCTCATCAAATACAATGTCGCTAGAGACTTCAACCAAACCCGATGATTTGTTGAAGACCCTATACGCCTTTGTATTTGAGTCATAACCTAATAAAAACCCTTCTACAGCTTTGGGAGCAAATTTAGAAGTTCTACCTTTCTTCACAAGAATATAACACTTGCTCCAAATACACGAAAGTAAGACACATTGGGTTTGTTACCGGTTAGAAGCTCATACGAAGTCTTCTTGAGGAGGCGGTGAAGGTAGACCCGGTTGATGGCATGGCAAGCCGTGTTCACGGCTTCCGACCAAAAGCGCTCGGGGGTCTTGAACTCTCCAAGCATCGTCCTCGCCATATCGATGAGCGTCCTATTCTTCCTCTCTACCACACCATTTTGTTGTGGTGTGTAGGGAGTGGAGAACTCGTGCTTGATCCCTTCCTCCTCAAGATACTCCTCCACTTGAAGGTTCTTGAACTCGGACCCGTTGTCGCTCCTTATCTTCTTCGCCTTGAGCTCAAACTCATTTTGAGCTCTCCTGAGGAAGCGCTTGAGGGTCCCTTGGGTTTCAGATTTATCCTGCAAAAAGAATACCCAAGTGAAGCGGGAAAAATCATCAACTATAACAAGACCATACTTACTTCCTCCTATACATAGATAGACGACGGGTCCGAAGAGGTCCATATGAAGCATCTCCAAAGGTCTTGATGTGGTCATCACATTTTTGGTGTGATGAGAGCTTCCCACCTGTTTGCCTGCTTGACAAGCTGCACAAGGTCTATCTTTTTCGAAATGCACATTAGTTAGACCTATCACGTGTTCTCCCTTTAGAAGCTTGTGAAGGTTCTTCATCCCCACATGTGCTAAACGGCGATGCCACAGCCAGCCCATGCAAGTCTTAGCAATTAAGCATGCATCTAGACCGGCCTCCTCTTTTGCAAAATCAACTAAATAAAGTTTGTCGTCTAGTACACCCTTAAAAGCTAGTGAACCATCACACCTTCTAAAGACAGACACATCTACATTTATGAATAAACAATTATATCCCATTTTACAAAGTTGACTAACGGATAACAGATTATATCCAAGCGACTCAACTAAAAACACATTAGAAATAGAGTGCTCGGACGAAATAGCAATCTTCCCTAACCCTTTTACCTTGCCTTGGTTCCCATCACCGAATATGATTGAATCTTGGGAATCCTTGTTCTTGACGTAGGAAGAGACACATCCTCTTTTCCCCCGTCATGTGGTTTGTGCATCCGCTGTCGATAATCCAGCTTGAGCCCCCGGATGTATAAACTTGCAAGGCAAATTTAGGCTTCGGTCTTAGGTACCCAACTCATGTTGGGTCCTACAAGGTTAGTTATAATGGTCTTAGGCACCCAAATGCAAGTTTTATCTCCCTTGCATCTTGCCCCTAATTTCCTAGCAATTACCTTCTTATCCTTTCTACAAATGGCAAATGAAGCATTGCAAGCATGATATATTGTTGAAGGTTCATTAATTTTCCTAGGAATATTAACAATATTTCTCCTAGGCATATGATGAACAACATTTCTCCTAGACATATCTCTACCATGCATATAGGAAGAACTACAAGCAAACATGGCATGAGAATCAAAAGCATCATAACTTATATAGGCATTCCTAGAATGTCTCCTATCATGATACATGAAAGCATGGTTCTTTTTAGCACTACTAGCCATAGGGGCCTTCCTTTCTCCTTGGCGGAGATGGGAGCCTTATGGCTTGTTAAGTTCTTGGCTTCCCTCTTGAAGCCAAGTCCATCCTTAATTGAGGGTGTCTACCAATCGTGTAGGCATCCCTTGCAAATTTTAACTTATCAAATTCACTCTTGCTAGTCTTAAGTTGGGCATTAAGACTAGCTAGTTCATCATTTAACTTTGCAATAGACACTAGGTGTTCACTACAAGCATCAACATTAAAATCTTTACACCTAGTGCAAATCACAACATGTTCTACACAAGAGTTAGATCTATTTGCTACTTCTAGTTTAGCATTTAAATCATTGTTAACATCTTTTAAACTAGAAATTGTCTCATGTCAAGTAGATAGTTCACAAGAAAGCATTTCATTCCTCTTGATTTCTAAAGCAAGGGATTTTTGAGCCTCTACAAACTTATCATGTTCTTCATATAAAAGATCCTCTTGCTTCTCTAATAATCTATTCTTATCATTCAAGGCATCAATTAATTTGTTAATCTTATTAACCTTGGTTCTATCTAGACCCTTGAATAAACAAGAATAATCTATTTCATCATCATCACTAGACTCATCCTCACTTGAAGAAGCATAAGTAGTATTGTCTCGAGTACATACCTTCTTCTCCTTCGCCATGAGGCATGTGTGACGCTCGTTGGGGAAGAGGGATGACTTGTTGAAGGCGGTGGCAGCAAGTCCTTCATTGTCGGAGTCGGATGACGAACAATCCGAGTCCCACTCCTTGCCAAGGTGTGCCTCGCCCTTAGCCTTCTTGTATGCCTTCTTCTCCCTCTTGTTCCCTTGTTCCTGGTCACTATCATTATCGGGATAGTTAGCGATAAAATGACCAATCTTACAACATTTGAAGCATGAGTGCTTCCCCTTTGTCTTGGTCTTGCTTGGCTGCCCCTTGCGACCCTTTAGCGCCGTCTTGAAGCGCTTGATGATGAGGGCCATCTCTTCATCATTGAGCCCTGCCGCCTCAACTTGCGCCACCTTGCTAGGTAGCGCCTCCTTGCTCCTCGTTGCCTTGAGAGCAACGGGTTGAGGCTCATTGATTGGACCATTCAATGTGTCGTCCACGTATCTCGCCTCCTTGATCATCATTCGCCCGCTTACGAACTTTCCAAGAACTTCTTCGGGCGACATCTTGGTGTACCTAGGATTTTCATGAATTGTTCACCAGATGTGGATCAAGTACAGTAAAAGACCTTAGCATTAGGCAAACAACGTCGTGGTCCATCCAACGCGTGCTTCCATAGCTCCTTATCTTGTTGATGAGGGTCTTGAGCGGTTGTATGTTTGGGTTGGCTCCTCTCCCCTTATCATTGCGAATCTTCCAAGCTCGCCCTCCACCAACTCCATTTTGGTGAGCATGGTGATGTCGTTCCCCTCATGTGAGATCTTGAGGGTGTCCCAGATCTGCTTGGCATTGTCCAAGCCGCTCACCTTATTGTACTCTTCCCTGCACAAAGATGCTAAAAGGACAGCAGTAGCTTGTGCATTTTTATGGATTTGTTCATTTATAAACATGGGACTATCCGAGCTATCAAATTTCATTCCACTTTCTACAATCTCCCATATGCTTGGATGGAGAGAGAACAAGTGACTACGCATTTTGTGACTCCAAAATCCGTAGTCCTCCCCATCAAAGTGTGGAGGTTTTCCAAGAGGAATGGAAAGCAAATGTGTATTTGAGCTATGCGGAATACGCGAATAATCGAAAGAGAAGCTTCAGTTAACCGTCTTTCTTTTGTCGTAGTCGTTGTCGTCGTTGTCCTTTTGGGAAGAAGTGGACTCGTCGCTGTCGTCATAGTAGACGATCTCCTTGATGCGTCTTATCTTCTTCTTCTTCCCGTCTTTTCGTTTGTGGCCCGAGCCCGAGTCAGTAGGCTTGTCATCCTTTGGCTCGTTGACGAAGGACTCCTTCTCCTTATTATTGATTACAATCCCCTTGCCCTTAGGATCCATCTCTTCGGGCGATTAGTCCCTTTATGAAGAGAACGACTCCGATACCAATTTAGAGCACCTAGAGGGGGTGAATAGGTGATCCTGTAAAACTTAAAAACTTATAGCCACAAAAACTTGATTAGGAGTTAGCACAGTAATGCCAAGTGGCTGGAGAGGAGTCTTAGCAAAACACAATAACCACAAGAAGATCAACACAGATAGACACAGTGGTTTATCCCATGGTTCGGCCAAGTCCAACGCTTGCCTACTCCACGTTGTGGCGTCCCAACGGACGAGGGTTGCAATCAACCCCTCTCAAGCGGTCCAAAGACCTACTTGAATACCACGGTGTTTTGCTTGCTTTACTTTATCCCGCTTGCGAGGAATCTCCACAACTTGGAGTCTCTCGCCCTTACAAAGATGTTTCACAAAGAAGCGCGGAGTAAGGGAGGGATGAGCAACTCACACAAGACACAAAGATCACAGCAAATACGCACACACAAGACCCAGACTTGAGCTCAAGAGACTATCACGAGTTTCTCACTAGAACGAAGCTCAAATCACTAAGAATGTCGAACAAGTGCGCAAGAACGAAGTGTGAGTGATCAACTATGCTCAAAGAATGCTTGGATATCTTCTCCATGCGCCAATGGGTCCCTTTTGCCCCAAGGCAGCTAGGAGCCATTGAGAGCATTGTGGGAAGGCAATTCTTGCCTTCTGTCGACTGGCGCACCGGACAGTCCAGTGCACCACCGGACACTGTCCGGTGCAGATTTTAATTGGCGAAGTCGACCGTTGCAGATTTAGAGCCGTTGGCGCACCGGACACTGTCCGGTGCACCAATGTGACCGTTGGCTCGGCCACGCGTCACGCGCGGAATCCTCGGCCGATCGTTGCCCCGGCTGACCGTTGGCTCACCGGACAGTCCGGTGAATTATAGCCGTACGCCGTTGATGGCTTCCCGAGACCGACGACTTCGCCTGTGAACGGCTCACCGGAACAGTCCGGTGTACCACCGGACAGTCCGGTGATTTATACCGTACACCACCGTTGAAGTCCCGAGAGGAGCAAGTTCGCCAGAGCCAGCCTGGCGCACCGGACACTATCCGGTGCACCACCGGACAGTCCGGTGCACCCAGACTGCGCAGACTTTGGCTGAACAAAGCCATCTCTTTTCCAATTCGATTTCTCCTGTTTCCAGCACTTAGACACAATACAATAGTCCATAAAACATGTACTAAGTCTAGAAACATACCTTTTGACTTGATTTGCACTTTGTCCACCACTTTGCATAGATTAACACAAAGCACTTTGTTGGCACTCAATCACCAAAATACTTAGAAATGGCCCAAGGGCACATTTCCCTTTCACATACCCATTAGATTAATCTTGCGGATCATCCTCATTACCTTTCCGACGCGTCGGATTGTTTCTTCGTCCTTGGAGGATGATGTGCATGGTTTTACCCTCATCATCATCACTTTCCTCTTCTTCCTCTCTTCACTTGAGGAACTTGGAGTGGGAGCCTTCTTTTTGCTCTTCCTCTCATCACATGCAAAAGCATATGATCTTGAGGAAGTTGGCTCCTCTCCCCGACTCATTTTTCGTGACATCTCAAAGGCCGCGATTTTTCCAATCACAATGGTCGGGGTCATGTTGCTCAAGTCCTCCATGTTGTGAAGGATGGTGATGATGCTCCCATATCTTTGTTGTGGTACCAGGGAGATAATCTTTCTCACAATGTCTGCATCACCTAGCTTAT
>JAOPSE010000062.1:7967527-8054613 GCA_029449295.1 Zea luxurians
GCAGCTTTTGCCTTCTCATGAAGCTGCAGGCCGATGTCGTTTGGGCCTAGCCGAATGATCGCCTTTCCCAGCTGCATCGCCTCCAGATAAAACTGGCAGTCGTCAGCCCAGGTCAGATAGTTCTTGCCATTCAGGGCAAGCTCCGCGAAGTCAGTCTTGCTGCCTTCAGCCATAGCCCATAGCTTGTCACGCAAAATCAACTCCAGGTTACTTAGGGTGCCAATTATCCATAACAGTAAATTTAAATGGTTGTATGCAAAAAAATAAACTTGCATTATCTATTTTCAGCAGGAAAACACGGGACAAATAATGCATACAAAAATAAGTCTGCACTGTACAATATTAATAAATTCACTAGAAATTTATTCAAGTACAACAATTGTAACGGAAATAAAAGAATTTGGATCACATGCATGCTAGGGTCACGTTATCTTTATTATTCGACAAAATATAGGGATTGTATTAAAACGTGACCACTTAAAACACTCGCGCCATACAAGCAAAATATCATAAAGTAAAATAAATTAAATTAAAAGCTACACTATATAGGCAAATCAGCTTTATGCATGCATCATGCATCGGGAGGCCATAGGACAAAAACGATCTAGCCACATGCATGGGCTGCTTTTTCCTTTTTTTCTCACGTCTCTAACCAAGTGGCCCCATGCATCAACTGCTTTTTCCTTTTTTTTCTCTCTCACGTCTCTAACCGCCTGGGCATCAGAGCCGCCGCCGCCCACCAGGGCCACCGCTACTCCACTCGGGAGTGCCCCAGTCGCCGTATGGAGGATCTGCACGCTGGGGCTTGAGGGCGGCCGAGCCACCGCAGGATCTACTCGCTGGGGCTCGTGGGCGGCTGAGCCACCGCCGGATCTGTGCCGGTCGGCCACGTCTCAAGTCCGCGCGCTGGGGACCGGTCGCGTCCGAGCACACCCGCGCTGGGGCGCTCGGCTACGGGGCTTGCCCGCCCGCGCTGGGGCTCGCCTGCACACGTGGCTGCGACTTGCCGCCCGTGTGGTGGTACCCCGCACAGTCAATAGCCATCACGATCCGCTATCCTTGAGGAGGTGCTCTGCTCCGACGAATAGCATGCACACGGGCTCGCAGGCGATATACGCGGTGAACAGTAAATCGCAGATCCACTCAAAATTTCATACCGTGATTCCTGGTTCGACAAACGGGAACGAAGCCTGTCGCGTAGGACAGTTTGGCAAGGCCGGGGACCTGCCGGCGTGATGGAGAGTCGGTGCCGATCGAATCCATGAGTCGGGGTAGAGCAATGCTGATGACGTGTTGAACAACTTGGTTGTTGAAAGGGAATTAGGCTTACACCTAGTCCCTAATTAATTTGGTGGTTGAATTGCCCAACACAAATATTGGACTAACTAGTTTGCTCTAGTGCATAAGTTATACAGGTGCCAAAGGTTCACACTTAGCCAATAAAAAGACCAAGTATTGGGTTCAAACAAAGGAGCAAGGGACAACCGAAGGCACCTCTGGTCTGGGGCACCGGACTGTCCGGTGTGCCACCGGACATGTCCGGTGCACCAGAGGACTCCAAACTCAAACTCGTTACCTTCGGGAAATTCCAGAGGGACTCCGCTATAATTCACCGGACTGTCCGGTACACCGGACATGTCCGGTGCTCCAACGAAGAGCGGCCTCCGGAACTCGCCAGTCTCGGGAATTCATTTTGACTGCTTCGCTATAATTCACCGGACATGTCCGGTGTGCACCGGACTGTCCGGTGTAACAGCGGGGGGCAACGGCTATTTCGGCGCCAACGGCTACCTGCGGGCATTAAATGCGCGTCAGCGCGCGCAGAGGTCAGGCACGCCCATGCTGGCGCACCGGACACTCTACAGTACATGTCTGGTGCGCCACCGGACATCAAGGCGGGCCCAGAAGTCAGAGCTCCAACGGTCGGAACCCAACGGCTTTGGTGACGTGGCTGTCGCACCGGACATGTCCGGTGTGCACCGGATTGTCCGGTGCACCATCGAACAGACAGCCTCACCAAACGGCTAGTTTGGTGGTTGGGGCTATAAATACCCCCAACCACCCCACATTCAAGTCATCCAAGTTTTCCACTTCTCAACTACTTACAAGAGCTCTAGCATTCAATTCTAGACACACCAAAGAGATCAAATCCTCTCCAAATTCCACACAACGCCCTAGTGATTAGAGAGAGAGATTTGCTTGTGTTCTTTCGAGCTCTTGCGCTTGGATTGCTTTCTTCTTTCTTGATTTCTTCTTGCGATCAAACTCACTTGTAATTGAGGCAAGAGACACCAATCTTGTGGTGGTCCTTGTGGGAACTTTGTGTTCCAAGTGATTGAGAAGAGAAAGCTCACTCGATCCGCGGGATCGTTTGAGGAGGGTAAGGGTTGAAAGAGACCCGACCTTTGTGGCCTCCTCAACGGGGAGTAGGTTTGAGAGAACCGAACCTCGGTAAAACAAATCCACGTGTCTCACTTCATTATTCGCTTGCGATTTGTTTTGCACCCTCTCTCGCGGACTCTATTATATTTCTAACGCTAACCCGGCTTGTAGTTGTGTTTATATTTGTAAATTTCAGTTTCGCCCTATTCACCCCCCCCTCTAGGCGACTTTCAGTTGTCGTAGATCCCGATCCGGACTCCGAACCCTCAACATCAGTAGGGATGTGAGAAGTTGTAGAAGCCCGCTCCTTTCCTAACAACCCAACACACAGAGAAACAATAGACACAGAGAAATAATCATATGACATTGTTAATATATTTTTTTATTATCATGGATAAACCGGAACAATATTGAATTACATTTGTACCTTCGGCTTGACAGAAAGTAAAAGTCCAAGCGTGACGCACGAGCGAGTACAAGTCAGCGTGAACAGTACGGGGGTACTGTTCATCTATTTATAGGCACAGGGCGCAGACTGTGTGGATTTACATTTATGTCCTTCATATCTGGTTACAATCATAACATAAATTATCATGGGTCGATTGATCTTTTCATCTTTAAGTCGGTGCGTCCCTTTGTCTGAAGGCGTGCTATGAAGCTCCCCGGATGGTAGCTTCGGCGCTGCTTCTGTTTTGATCTTCTGAAGGTACTTCTTCTTATATGATCTTCGGCAAAGAAGCAGACCCCTAACAGGCAATTTCGGTATTAAACCATTAAACCTATTTTGGGTTTCTCAATACTTTTGTTCTGATTTTCGATATCCTTCTGAAAGAGCATATATCTCTTTGTATACTGCAACACTTCACGGCGCG
Source organism: Zea luxurians (assembly GCA_029449295.1). NCBI lineage: Eukaryota > Viridiplantae > Streptophyta > Magnoliopsida > Poales > Poaceae > Zea > Zea luxurians. The sequence continues at coordinate 7,970,782 of JAOPSE010000062.1, forward strand.
CGGCCCACTATGGCATATTTTTACATGGGTCACTCTAGCCCACTTTATACGAACAATTAGGATGGCGACTTCTCTGGTGTGCTCCTGCTTCTCTGGTCTTCGTTGTCACGCTCCTCCATTATGCTACTGCTGACAGGCAGGCCGGCCGGGAATGGCCGAATTGGAGGAGTCGGGAGGGGGGGACATGACAGCGAAAGAGATTAGCAACGACCCGGTCACCGGACTGTGACGCGATGGGTCCGAAGCGCATTTTATTTTATTATTACCCACCGTACCGTACCGTGTCGTGTGCGATCCCCATACCCATGGTGTCTGTCTAGCGAGACCGCTCTCCCTCATGTTTCCTGCGTCCAAGTCACAGAAAACGATACGAGAACTCGAGGAGTATCTGTCTGCTGTCCTCTAGGCGGCTACGGCGAGTCGGCGACGCGGTCCACTCGCCTGTTCGGTTCAGCTTTTTTCTGACCAGCTTTTCTGAAAATCTGGCTGTGGGGAAAATCTAGCTGTGGAGAGAATCTAAGTATCATTACGATTACGTGTGGAGGAAGATAAAGTTGTTTATAGGGCCTTTGTGGCCTCCTCAACGGGGAGTAGGTTTGAGAGAACCGAACCTCGGTAAAACAAATCCACGTGTCTCACTTCATTATTCGCTTGCGATTTGTTTTGCACCCTCTCTCACGGACTCTATTATATTTCTAACGCTAACCCGGCTTGTAGTTGTGTTTATATTTGTAAATTTCAGTTTCGCCCTATTCACCCCCCCTCTAAGCGACTTTCAATTGGTATCAGAGCCCGATGCTTCATTAGAGCCTAACCGCTCGAAGTGATGTCGGGAGATCACACCAAGAAAGAGATGGAGACCGGCGACAAGCCCACTACGAGCCAAGGGAGCACTTCATCGGAAGAGTCCCGCACCAAGAGGAAGGAGAAGAAGAAGGACTCCTCCAAACGGAAGGAGAAAAGATCTTCTTATTCTCACCACAAAGAGAAGAAGGAAAAATCTTCTCATAAGTCGCATCGGAAAGGCGACAAGCACAAGAGGATGAGGAAAGTGGTCTACTACGAGACCGACACTTCATCAACATCGACCTCCGACTCTGATGCACCGTCCGTAACTTCGAAGCGCCAAGAGCGTAAGAAGTATAGTAAGATCCCCTTACGCTACCCTCGCATTTCTAAACATACACCTTTGCTTTCCGTCCCATTAGGCAAACCACCAATGTTTGATGGTGAAGACTATGCTAGGTGGAGTGATTTAATGCGATTTCATCTAACCTCACTCCACAAAAGTATATGGGATGTTGTTGAGTTTGGTGTACAGGTACCATCCGTAGGGGATGAAGATTATGATACGGACGAAGTGGCCCAAATCGAGCACTTCAACTCCCAAGCTACAACCATACTCCTTGCCTCTCTAAGCAAGGAGGAATACAACAAGGTGCAAGGGTTGAAGAATGCAAAGGAGATTTGGGACCTTCTCAAGACCGCGCACGAAGGTGATGAACTCACCAAGATCACCAAGCGGGAAACGATCGAGGGGGAGCTCGGTCGCTTCCGTCTTTGCCAAGGAGAGGAGCCCCAAGATATGTACAACCGGCTCAAAACCTTGGTGAACCAAGTGCGCAACCTCGGGAGCAAGAAATGGGATGACCACGAGGTGGTTAAGGTTATTTTGAGATCACTTATTTTCCTTAACCCCACTCAAGTTCAATTAATTCGTGGTAATCCTAGATACACACTAATGACTCCCGAGGAAGTAATCGGGAATTTTGTGAGCCTTGAATGTATGATTAAAGGATCAAAGAAGATCAACGAGCTTGACGAACCCTCCACATCCGAAGCACAACCGGTGGCTTTTAAGGCAACAGAGGAGAAGGAGGAGTCTACACCGAGTAGACAACCAATTGACGCCTCCAAGCTCGACAATGAGGAGATGGCTTTAATCATCAAAAGCTTTCGCCAAATCCTCAAGCAACGGAGGGGGAAGGACTACAAACCCCGCTCCAAGAAAGTGTGCTACAAATGTGGTAAGCCCGGTCATTTTATTGCAAAATGCCCTATATCTAGTGACAGGGGCGACGACAAGAAGGGAAAGAGGAGAGAAAAGAAGAAGTACTACAAGAAGAAGGGCGGCGATGCCCATGTTTGCCGGGAGTGGGACTCCGACGAGAGCTCCACCGAGTCCTCCTCCGACGAGGACGCCGCCAAACATCGCCGTCACCAAGGGACTCCTCTTCCCCAACGTCGGCCACAAGTGCCTCATGGCGAAGGACGGCAAAAGGAAGAAGGTTAAATCTAAATCCTCCACTAAATATGAATCCTCTAGTGATGATAATGCTAGTGATGAGGAAAATAATTTGCGTACCCTTTTTGCCAACCTTAACATGGAACAAAAGGAAAAATTAAATGAGCTAATTAGTGCCATCCATGAGAAGGATGATCTCTTGGACTCCCAAGAGGACTTCCTAATCAAGGAAAATAAAAAGCATGTTAAGGTTAAAACTGCTTATGCTCTACAAGTTGAAAAATGTGAAAAATTGTCTAGTGAGCTAAGTACTTGCCATGAGACCATTAATAACCTTAGAAATAAAAATGCTAGTTTAATTGCTAAGGTTGATTCTCATATTTGTGATGTTTCAATTCCCAATCTTAGAAATGATAATGATGATTTGCTTGCTAAGATTGAAGAATTAAACATCTCTCTTGCTAGCCTTAGGATTGAAAATGAAAATTTAATTGCTAAGGCTAAAGATTTTGATGTTTGCAATGTTACTATTTCTAACCTTAGAAATGAGAATGATATACTACATGCTAAGGTTGTAGAATTAAAATCTTGCAAACCCTCTACATCTACCGTTGAGCATGTTTCCATTTGTACTAGATGTAGAGATGTTGATATCAATGCTATTCATGATCACATGGTATTAATTAAACAACAAATGATCATATAGCAAAATTAGATGCTAAAATTGCCGAGCATAACTTAGAAAATGAAAAGTTTAAATTTGCTAGAAGTATGCTCTATAATGGGAGACGCCCTGGCATCAAGGATGGCATTGGCTTCCAAAGTGGAGACAATGTCAAACTTAATGTCCCTCCTAAAAATTTGTCTAAATTTGTTAAGGGCAAGGCTCCCATGCCTCAGGATAACGAGGGTTACATTTTGTACCCTGCCGGTTATCCCGAGAGCAAAATTAGGAGAACTCATTCTAGGAAGTCTCACTCTGGTCCTAACTATGCTTTTATGTATAAGGGTGAGACATCTAGCTCTAGGCAACCAACCCGTGCTAAGTTGCCTAGAAAGAAAACTCCTAGTGCATCAAATGATCATGCTATTTCATTCAAAACTTTTGATGCATCATATGTGCTTACTAACAAATCCGGCAAGGTAGTTGCCAAGTTTGTTGGGGGCAAACACAAGGGCTCCAAGACTTGTGTTTGGGTACCCAAAGTCTTGTTTCTAATGCCAAAGGACTCAAAACCGTTTGGGTACCTAAAGTCAAGAACTAAAATTGTTTTGTAGGTTTATGCATCCGGGGGCTCAAGTTGGATACTCGACAGCGGGTGCACAAACCACATGACAGGGGAGAAGAAGATGTTCTCCTCATATGAGAAAAACCAAGATCCCCAACGAGCTATCACATTCGGGGATGGAAATCAAGGTTTGGTCAAAGGATTGGGTAAAATTGCTATATCACCTGACCATACTATTTCCAATGTTTTTCTTGTAGATTCTTTAGATTACAATTTGCTTTCTGTATCTCAATTATGTCAAATGGGCTACAACTGTCTATTTACTGATGTAGGTGTCACTATCTTTAGAAGGAGTGATGATTCAATAGCATTTAAGGGAGTGTTAGAGGGTCAGCTATACTTGGTATATTTTGATAGAGCTGAACTCGATACTTGCTTGGTTGCTAAGACTAACTTGGGTTGGCTCTGGCACCGCCGACTAGCCCATGTTGGAATGAAGAATCTTCATAAGCTTCTAAAGGGAGAGCACATTTTAGGACTAACAAATGTTCATTTTGAGAAAGACAGGATTTGTACCGCATGCTAAGCCGGGAAGCAAGTTGGCACTCATCATCCACACAAGAACATCATGACAAGTGACAGGCCACTGGAGCTCCTACATATGGATTTATTCGGCCCGATCGCTTACATAAGCATCGGCAGGAGTAAGTACTGTCTAGTTATTGTGGATGATTATTCTCGCTTCACTTGGGTATTCTTTTTACAGGAAAAATCTCATACCCAAGAGACCTTAAAGGGATTCTTGAGACGGGCTCAAAATGAGTTCGGCTTAAGGATCAAGAAAATTAGAAGCGACAACGGGACGGAGTTCAAGAACTCTCAAATTGAAGGCTTCCTTGAGGAGGAGGGCATCAAGCATGAGTTCTCTTCTCCCTACACGCCACAACAAAATGGTGTAGTGGAGAGAAAGAATCGAACTCTATTGGACATGGCAAGAACCATGTTTGATGAGTACAAGACACCGGATCGGTTTTGGGCCGAGGCGGTCAACACCGCCTGCTACGCCATCAACCGGTTATATCTACACCGAATCCTCAAGAAGACATCATATGAACTCCTAACCGGTAAAAAGCCCAATATTTCATATTTTAGAGTTTTTGGTAGCAAATGCTTTATTCTTGTTAAAAGAGGTAGGAAATCTAAATTTGCTCCTAAAACTGTAGAAGGCTTTTTACTAGGATATGATTCAAACACAAGGGCATATAGAGTCTTTAACAAGTCCTCAGGACTTGTTGAAGTTTCTTGTGACGTTGTGTTTGATGAGACTAACGGCTCTCAAGTAGAGCAAGTTGATCTTGATGAGATAGGTGAAGAACAGGCTCCGTGCATCGCGCTAAGGAACATGTCCATTGGGGACGTGTGTCCTAAGGAATCCGAAGAGCCTCCACATGCACAAGATCAACCATCCTCCTCCACACAAGCATCTCCACCAACCCAAAATGAGGACGAGGCTCAAGTTGATGAAGTAGAAGATCAAAGAGATGAGCCACCTCAAGATGACGGCAATAATCAAGGGGGAGATGCAAACAATCAAGACAAGGAGGATGAACAACCAAGGCCGCCACACCCAAGAGTCCACCAAGCAATCCAACGAGATCACCCCGTCGACACCATCCTCGGCGACATTCATAAGGGGGTAACCACTAGATCTCGTGTTGCACATTTTTGTGAGCATTACTCTTTTGTTTTCTCTATTGAGCCACACAGGGTAGAGGAAGCACTCCAAGATTCGGATTGGGTGATGGCGATGCAAGAGGAGCTCAATAATTTCACAAGGAACGAGGTATGGCATTTAGTTCTACGTCCTAACCAAAATGTTGTAGGAACCAAGTGGGTCTTCCGCAACAAGCAAGATGAGCATGGTGTGGTGACAAGGAACAAAGCTCGACTCGTGGCCAAGGGGTATTCACAAGTCGAAGGTTTGGATTTTGGTGAAACCTATGCACCCGTAGCTAGGCTTGAGTCAATTCGTATATTATTGGCCTATGCTACTTACCATGGCTTCAAGCTTTATCAAATGGACGTGAAGAGTGCCTTCCTCAATGGACCAATCAAGGAGGAGGTCTACGTTGAGCAACCTCCCGGCTTTGAAGATAGTGAGTACCCTAACCATGTTTATAGGCTCTCTAAGGCGCTTTATGGGCTCAAGCAAGCCCCAAGAGCATGGTATGAATGCGTTAGAGATTTCCTTATTGCTAATGGCTTCAAAGTCGGCAAGGCCGATCCTACTTTGTTTACTAAAACTCTTGACAATGATTTGTTTGTATGCCAAATTTATGTTGATGATATCATATTTGGGTCTACTAACGAATCTACTTGTGAAGAATTTAGTAGGATCATGACACAAAAATTCGAGATGTCTATGATGGGGGAGTTGAAGTATTTCTTAGGATTTCAAGTCAAGCAACTCCAAGAGGGCACCTTTATTAGCCAAACGAAGTACACTCAAGACATTCTAAGCAAGTTTGGAATGAAGGATGCCAAGCCCATCAAGACACCCATGGGAACAAATGGGCATCTCGACCTCGACACGGGAGGTAAGTCCGTGGATCAAAAGGTATACCGGTCGATGATTGGTTCATTGCTTTATTTATGTGCATCTCGACCGGACATTATGCTTTCCGTTTGCATGTGTGCAAGATTCCAAGCCGACCCTAAGGAATCACACCTTACGGCCGTAAAACAAATCTTGAGATATTTGGCTTTTACTCCTAAGTTTGGGCTTTGGTACCCTCGGGGATCCACATTTGATTTGATTGGTTATTCGGATGCCGATTGGGCGGGGTGTAGGATTAATAGGAAGAGCACATCGGGGACTTGCCAGTTCTTGGGAAGATCCTTGGTGTCTTGGGCTTCAAAGAAGCAAAATTCGGTCGCTCTTTCTACTGCTGAAGCCGAGTACATTGCCGCAGGCCATTGTTGCGCGCAATTGCTTTGGATGAAGCAAACCCTGCGGGACTATGGTTACAAATTAACCAAAGTTCCTCTTCTATGTGATAATGAGAGTGCAATCCGCATGGCGGATAATCCCGTTGAGCATAGCCGCACTAAACACATAGCCATTCGGTATCACTTTCTTAGGGATCACCAACAAAAGGGGGATATCGAGATTTCGTACATTAATACTAAAGATCAATTAGCCGATATCTTTACCAAGCCACTTGATGAACAAAATTTTACCAAACTTAGGCATGAGCTCAATATTCTTGATTCTAGGAATTTCTTTTGCTAATTTGCACACATGACACACAAGTATACCTTTGATCATGTCTCTTTTATATATGCTATGACTAATGTGTTTTCAAGTGTATTTCAAACTAAGTCATAGGTATATTGAAAGGGAATTGGAGTCTTCGGCGAAGACAAAGGCTTCCACTCCACTCTACTACTCATCCTTCGCCGTCGCTCCGTATCACTCTTCGTCTTTGGTATAATCTTCACTCTTATGTTTATTTGCCAAAAGGGGAGAAAGTAGTTATGTGAAGGGCCTATATTTCATTCCGAGTATCCGTTTTTGGCGATTCATGCCAAAGGGGGAGAAAGTATTGGCCCAAAGCAAAAGGACCGCACCACCACCCTAATTTTAAAAAATTAATGATTTTCAATTGGAAATTTCAAATTGGTATCTCTTTATGTTCTAAAGGGGGAGCAAGTAGTATTTTCAAAATTGTTGTCTTAAAACCCTCTTGAACACTAAGAGGAGAATTTATTTGAGGGGGAGTTTTGTTTAGTCAAAGGAAAAGCATTTGAAACAAGGGGAGAGAATTTCAAATCTTGAAAATGCTTCTCAAATCTTATTCATTTACCTTTGACTATCTTGCAAAAGGACTTTGAAAAGAATTTACAAAAGAGTTTGCAAAAACAAAACTTGTGGTGCAAGCGTGGTCCAAAATGTTAAAAATAAAGAAACAATCCATGCACATCTAGTAAGTAACTTTTATTGGCTCAATTCCAAGCAACCTTTGCACTTACATTATGCAAACTAGTTCATTTATGCACTTTTATATTTGCTTTGGTTTGTGTTGGCATCAATCACCAAAAAGGGGGAGATTGAAAGTGAATTAGGCTTACACCTAGTCCCTAATTAATTTTGGTGGTTGAATTGCCCAACACAAATATTGGACTAACTAGTTTGCTCTAGTGCATAAGTTATACAGGTGCCAAAGGTTCACACTTAGCCAATAAAAAGACCAAGTATTGGGTTCAAACAAAGGAGCAAGGGACAACCGAAGGCACCTCTGGTCTGGGGCACCGGACTGTCCGGTGTGCCACCGGACATGTCCGGTGCACCAGAGGACTCCAAACTCAAACTCGTTACCTTCGGTAAATTCCAGAAGCGACTCCGCTATAATTCACCGGACTGTCCGGTGTACACCGGACATGTCCGGTGTACACCGGACATGTCCGGTGCTCCAACGAAGAGCGGCCTCCGGAACTCGCCAGCCTCGGGAATTCATTTTGACTGCTTCGCTATAATTCACCGGACATGTCCGGTGTGCACCGGACTGTCCGGTGTAACAGCGGGGCAACGGCTATTTCGGCGCCAACGGCTACCTGCGGCGCATTAAATGCGCGCCAGCGCGCGCAGAGGTCAGGCACGCCCATGCTGGCGCACCGGACACTCTACAGTACATGTCCGGTGCGCCACCGGACATCAAGGCGGGCCCAGAAGTCAGAGCTCCAACGGTCGGAACCCAACGACTTTGGTGACGTGGCTGTCGCACCGGACATGTCCGGTGTGCACCGGACTTTCCGGTGCACCATCGAACAGACAGCCTCACCAAACGGCTAGTTTGGTGGTTGGGGCTATAAATACCCCCAACCACCCCACATTCAAGTCATCCAAGTTTTCCACTTCTCAACTACTTACAAGAGCTCTAGCATTCAATTCTAGACACACCAAAGAGATCAAATCCTCTCCAAATTCCACACAACGCCCTAGTGATTAGAGAGAGATTTGCTTGTGTTCTTTCGAGCTCTTGCGCTTGGATTGCTTTCTTCTTTCTTGATTTCTTCTTGCGATCAAACTCACTTGTAATTGAGGCAAGAGACACCAATCTTGTGGTGGTCCTTGTGGGAACTTTGTGTTCCAAGTGATTGAGAAGAGAAAGCTCACTCGATCCGCGGGATCGTTTGAGAGAGGGTAAGGGTTGAAAGAGACCCGACCTTTGTGGCCTCCTCAACGGGGAGTAGGTTTGAGAGAACCGAACCTCGGTAAAACAAATCCACGTGTCTCACTTCATTATTCGCTTGCGATTTGTTTTGCACCCTCTCTCGCGGACTCTATTATATTTCTAACGCTAACCCGGCTTGTAGTTGTGTTATATTTGTAAATTTCAGTTTCGCCCTATTCACCCCCCCCCCTCTAGGCGACTTTCAGTTGTCGCAGATCCCCGATCCGGACTCCGAACCCTCCCAACATCAGTAGGGATGTGAGAAGTTGTAGAAGCCCGCTCCTTTCCTAACAACCCAACACACAGAGAAACAATAGACACAGAGAAATAATCATATGACATTGTTAATATATTTTTTTTATTATCATGGATAAACCGGAACAATATTGAATTACATTTGTACCTTCGGCTTGACAGAAAGTAAAAGTCCAAGCGTGACGCACGAGCGAGTACAAGTCAGCGTGAACAGTACGGGGGTACTGTTCATCTATTTATAGGCACAGGGCGCAGACTGTGTGGATTTACATTTATGTCCTTCATATCTGGTTACAATCATAACATAAATTATCATGGGTCGATTGATCTTTTCATCTTTAAGTCGGTGCGTCCCTTTGTCTGAAGGCGTGCTATGAAGCTCCCCGGATGGTAGCTTCGGCGCTGCTTCTGTTTTGATCTTCTGAAGGTACTTCTTCTTATATGATCTTCGGCAAAGAAGCAGACCCCTAACAGGCAATTTCGGTATTAAACCATTAAACCTATTTTGGGTTTCTCAATACTTTTGTTCTGATTTTCGATATCCTTCTGAAAGAGCATATATCTCTTTGTATACTGCAACACTTCACGGCGCGCGGCCCACTATGGCATATTTTTTACATGGGTCACTCTAGCCCACTTTATACGAACAATTAGGATGGCGACTTCTCTGGTGTGCTCCTGCTTCTCTGGTCTTCGTTGTCACGCTCCTCCATTATGCTACTGCTGACAGGCAGGCCGGCCGGGAATGGCCGAATTGGAGGAGTCGGGAGGGGGGGACATGACAGCGAAAGAGATTAGCAACGACCCGGTCACCGGACTGTGACGCGATGGGTCCGAAGCGCATTTTATTTTATTATTACCCACCGTACCGTACCGTGTCGTGTGCGATCCCCATACCCATGGTGTCTGTCTAGCGAGACCGCTCTCCCTCATGTTTCCTGCGTCCAAGTCACAGAAAACGATACGAGAACTCGAGGAGTATCTGTCTGCTGTCCTCTAGGCGGCTACGGCGAGTCGGCGACGCGGTCCACTCGCCTGTTCGGTTCAGCTTTTTTCTGACCAGCTTTTCTGAAAATCTGGCTGTGGGGAAAATCTAGCTGTGGAGAGAATCTAAGTATCATTACGATTACGTGTGGAGGAAGATAAAGTTGTTTATAGGGCTCAGGATCTAGAAAGTGACGGATTCCTACTATTACAATGACTCAACCGATTATGTGTTTATATTAATTTTGGATGGTTTTTATCCTAACGAATTTTATAGAAGCTGGCTGAAAAGCTGAGCGTTTGGCAGTCCGCAACAGCTTTTGGTGGCCAGAAACTGCCAGAAGCCGAAACAAACATGCCCTCGGTCGCATTAAAATATCCGGCGGCCGGCGACCCAACAGCCACCCGACCCAGCAGACGGGACACGGGGCGGGGCGCAGAGCACGGCCCGCACGCACCCCACACGTACACCTCACCTGAGAGTCACCTCAGGCAATCACGGTCTCGGCCCCGCTTGGCACCAAGTGTGTCCCTCGCGCACGCACGGAGCTGCACAGCTGTGCACACGGCCACCGGCTGGCGTCACGCGGCGACGTGTGCCTGCTGGCGTCGGCCACGGCAGCTGTCCACATACAGTACGTACTAGCAAGCACTAGAGCAGGCAGGCAGGCAGGCACCGGCGCCGGGCCACCATGTGCGTGCCCGACGACTCTTGGCTGCGTCTACTGCTATCCAAGTCTACAATATCTGCCTAGTGCCTTCTGCTCTGCTACCAGTAGGTAGCACATGGTGCTGGTGCCGTGCGGGGGCGAACCGTGCGACGCAGGCACAGACGACGCAGCTGGCGGTGTGCAGTGCAGTGCATGGCATGCGGTGCGGTCCGTCCACACGAACACGACCACACAGAGCTTCCTTCCGTCCTCCCGTTGCTCTATTGCGCGTCTAAACGCTACGCCATGTGCGTCAAACCCGGCCGGGGCCCGTCGTCGTCGGTCTCCTGGGTTCACACGCCTAGAGCGTACGTACGTACCGCGTAGTACCGAAACGGAAGTCGTGAATCTGTGATGCTCGTACACAGATCCAGATGGTCGGGCTCTGGACTTGATTTGCCAAGAATCTTGACGTAGATCGATCGCTCCAACAAGCAACTGATTGCGTGCCTTACGTACAGCGTCAGAATACATTTGTCCTTCCCTGGTGCTGTCCGATCTCCGATGGTTAGCAATCAAAGTTGGCTCGCCTATCAGTGGCAATATCAACTTGCTGTTTGTGAAGGGAAATGGAACGGCGGCAGCGGCGCACTCAAAACGTGTGCCTACAAAGTCAACACCTCGTACAGTAAGCCTTGTACACATGGACGGCCGACGGCTTACGATTCACCAAGCAATAAAACAAATGGAATACTGCATGCGCGAGCGCGACAAGAAAAAAAAAGTCCACAAAATTATCCGCGGATCAGGGGGAGAAGTTTTTCAAGTGCTACAAGTTAGTAGCAGGTGGGAATGTGGGATTGGTAATTGTTCACGATGCTTTTTAATCCAAATGTATATATTGTGGACAAATTTATTGGGTACTCATGAAGATGCTCTGACAACAGAGGTACTCTTCTTTTTTACGAAACGCTGTCCTAATTAGTTAACCTGCCAAATCGGTAAGAAAAGAATTACAGTTTGTTCATCACAGAAGAAACGCGCTACCTTATGTGTGCGAACGAACAGACCCGATCAAGTCCAAAAGCTATGCTATATTAATAGTATATATCAGTGTATATATAAAACTAATAAACATGCCATCGTTAGCAGTCATAGGTTAAACATGATACATAAAACGCAACGAATAGTTAAACACGTCATTTTTTCGGACGGTACATCAACTGCTCCGATTAAAAGGTATTTTCCTGCAACCAAAGCAACGAACCAGTCTCACCTGTCCACACGGAGAGCAGCGCACCAAAGAGAGCCACTAAAAAAAAATACGATTACATGGTGGGGATTCGTATCAGTAATTCACCGAGGGGAAGGTACGCACTGTGTGTGCTGTGCCGCCCGCGGACGATGGCGACCACCGTCGGCTTTCGGCTGACATGACATCACCGGATCACCGGGCCGGCCACCTCCCAGCAGCCGAGCTGACGCGCGGGCCCAACTTGGCGCGGTGCAGGAGGCAGGCGACGATGCGCCGCGCGCTACGCTACGCCTGGACGCGCGCCGAGCGAGGGGTGGCCGGCGCCTCCGGCTCCGGCTCCGCGTTCAGGTCCAGCCCGGCACGCGGCGACGGGGCGGTAGCGCGGACGACGGCTACAGGCTCGTCGGGCCGCGGCTGCGCTGGCTCCTGCTGCGCGGGGGTCGGGGTCTCAGGCGCCGGCGCGCCAGGGGCCGGCGTCGCGAAGTCCTCCCAGGAGAAGCTGGGCCGCCACGCCGGCGCGCGCGGGGCGGGCCGGGCGCCGGCGCCGCACAGCCGGCGGGAGGCGTCGCGGATGCGCCGCAGGATGGCGTAGAACTCCTCGACCTCGGCGTCGGATGCCTCGTCGACGGCGACCGGGGCGGCGGCAGCGGCAGCGGCAGCGGCGGCGGCGGCGTCGCCGGTGATGTCGGCGTCGAGGCGCTTGCGCTTGCGCCTGGCGGTGGCCGCGCTCGCGTCCATGGTCTCACGGGCACGGCGTGCTGAGCAGTGCGCGGGGAGGAGCGGGCATAGCAAGTGTTTGGTGGCTCAGACGAGTGTTTTGGAAGAAAAGAAAAAGGTCCGCTGGTTTATAAGGCGGAAAGAGCAATTATGCGGAATATGTTCTTTTTCTTTAAAACTTCTCCGGGCGAGGGAGTGGTCTTCTTTTTATACGATGAGCCAATTATTTATGCATACTAACACTACGATCCTAAAAAAAGAATAGTTGTCGACAACGGTAGCACAAGTGAGAATGGGAATCCAGAATGAGACCCCTTCTCCAGAGACTAGATTGGTTTTTCGTATCGCAAGAATGGTCGATCGTTTATCCGAATACTTGTGCAAAAACGATGTCGCGTGACATCTCTGATCATTTGCCTTGCCTGATTCCTTTTAAGTCCAAGATTCCTAAACTTACGATTTTTAGGTTTAAAAATTTTTGGCTGGAATTTGAAGGATTCATGAATATCTTTCAAACCACGTGGCTTGGACTTCCATGCCTACCTGATAAAGCCAAAAACTTAACAGCCAAGTTTAAGATTGTTCGGAAGGTTCTAAAGGATTGACAGAGATCATTACCAAAAATTGATAAAACGGTGAGAGAGATCAAGTTGCTAATAGAGTTTATAGACAATATTGAAAAACATCGTGATCTTTCTATTGAGGAATGGAATTTCAGAGATATTATGCAACAAAAAAGTGGCTGAACTACTAAATATTCAGAAAATTTATTGGAAGCAACGGGCGTCTATCAAGTGGATCACTGAAGGTGATATTTGTTCTCGTTTTTTTTTTCATGCACATGCCACAGTAAAACACAGAAGAAATACAATTGCTTCATTGACCGATGAGAATGGGATAATTCATTCCGAGCATGATCACAAATCAAATCTTCTTTGGGAGGCTTTCAAGAGTAGATTGGGATCTTCTGATTTCTTAGGTATTGATTTTGATCTATCAGAACTTTTAGTCAGAAATGAAGATCTACAAGGGTTAGATTCTCCAGTCACTAAGCAAGAGATTGACAACATTATCAAATCCCTACCTTCGGATAAATCCCCTGGTCCTGATGGATTCAACACCAACTTTATTAAAAAGTGTTGGCACATCATTTCCCAAGACTTCTATGATCTTTGTGAAAAGTTTTATCAAGAAGAGGTTTGTCTGAGAAGTATTAATGGATCATTCATTGTTTTGATCCCGAAGAAGGAAAATCCACAAAAAGTGGGAGATTATAGGCCAATTTCGTTACTAAACAACAGTATGAAAATTTTAACGAAGCTTTTGGCAAATCGACTGCAATCATTCATGACACGGTTAGTTCACAGGAACCAATATGGTTTCATAAAAGGAAGAACAATCCAAGATTGCTTGGCTTGGGCCTATGAATACATTCACTTATGTCATTCCTCAAAGAAAGAAATCATTGTGCTAAAACTGGATTTTGAAAAAGCATTTGACACTTTAGAACATGAACTAATTCTACAGGTAATGACTCATAAAGGTTTTGGTTCAAAGTGGATTAACTAAGTTCGGAATATACTATGCTCTGGCACTTCTTCGGTGTTACTCAATGGAGTCCTAGGGAAATCCTTTCACTGCAAGCGAGGAGTTAGACAAGGAGATCCTCTTTCGCCACTGTTGTTTGTCTTGGCGGCTGACCTTCTTCAGAGCATTATAAATAAGGCCAGACATATGAATTTGCTTTAGCTTCCTCTTCCAGATATTCGTGAACAAGATTTTCCTATTGTGCAATATGTCGATGATACTCTCTTGATAATGGAGGCCTGCCCGAAGTAATTATTCTTTCTTAAGGCAATTCTAAATTCCTTTGCATCCTCCACTGGTCTAAGGGTCAACTATAACAAATCCAATATGTATCCCATAAATGTTAACGCTGAGAAGATGGAGATCCTTTCAAGAACCCTCAATTGCCAAATTGGTGAAATGTCGTTCACTTATCTTGGATTGCCTTTGGGTCTTGCGAAACCCAGAATTCAGCAGTTCCTGCCTCTAATCTAAAGAATTGAAAAGAGATTATCATGTTCTTCAAATTTTTTATCTCAGGTTGGGCGCTTGAGTTGGTAAATTCAGCGTTTACGGCATTGCCAACCTTCTTTATGTGTACGCTCAAAATTCCAAAATCTATCATTAAGCAGATAGACATTTACAGGAAGCATTGTCTTTGGAGGGGTGAAAGTTCCCTTTGGCCCGGGAACAGGATCTGGATGTCGCCTAGAGGGGGGGTGAATAGGCGAATAAAAATTATCACTTTAAAACTTAAATTCTTACTCTACTCGAAGATTAGAACGCAGTGGAATCAGAAGACCCTTCGAGTAGGTTGCAGCGGAATAGAAGATCCTGTCTCAAAAAGTCCTGCACTTCAAATAAAGCTTATACCACAGATAAGTGTTGAAGTGCAGATATAAAAGCAAGTAAGACAGAGAGTCAGAATACAATACAGAACAGAGCACACAGACACAAGGATTTATCCCGAGGTACGGCCAAGCCTGAAACGCTTGCCTACTCCTCGTTGGAGTTAGCCACACCTGGGCTTGGAGTCTATTTCAACTCCTTCCTCCGTTTGCTCAGATCTGTCAGTCAGACAGATAGAGCCTTCCACTATGTTGAGTTTGTTACAACGAAACCGCGGCTGCTTACAATCTTCTTGGCAGCACTTCGGCAGAGTAACGATATGCTCAAGACCTTGCTCGAGCTCTTAGCAGCTCTTCTCCACTCTCTAAAGGCTTATAGCTTTGCCTTCTACACAAACTAGAGAGATACACACAAAAGGGAGAGTGAGAATTGATCAGAGTGATGTCTACACTTGTTGGCTGCGCTTCTCTATTGCTTGAGGCGCCTAGGGGTCCCTTTTATAGGCACAAGGGGCCTAGGAGCCGTTGAGAGCAATCCAGGAAGGCAATCCTTGCCTTCTGTCGGGTGGCGCACCGGACAGTCTGGTGCACCACCGGACACTGTCCGGTGCCCGATTTCCTTCCAAAATTGACGCAGGCGACCGTTGCAGCCTTGGAGCCGTTGGCGCACCGGACACTGTCCGGTGCACACCGGACAGTCCGGTGCCCCCATCTGACCGTTGACTCGGCCACGCGTCATGCGCGGATTGCGCGGCCGACCGTTGGCTCACCGGACAGTCCGGTGCACCACCGGACAGTCCAGTGAATTATAGTCGTACGTCACCAGACTTCTCCCGAGAGCGGCCTGTTCACCGGAATTCAGCCTGGCGCACCGGACACTGTTCGGTGCACCACCGGACAGTCCGGTGTGCCAAGCCGAGCTGAAGTTGGCTGCTCATAGCCAACACTTTTCCTTTTCTTTTCTTCTTCTTTTCTTTCTGTTTCCAGCACTCAGACAAACCATGTTAGTACTCAAAAACAATGTATTAGGTCTGGAAACATACCTCGTGCCTTTATTTGCACTTTACCCAATTTTAGCATTTGGCACGTTTTGATATTTAATGTGGAACTCCAAAACCTCAAGTTAGCTTGACTTGCTCTAGATTGATATGTCGGAGTTCCAACACCCTACAAAGGTCATATAGAATGTATCCAAACATAGGAACAACCCAAACTAAAGGTCAGAGTGCACTTAGCTCTTTTGGGCTGCTTCCAGTTCTGTTTTTGACATTTGTTCTCGTTCTAGTGACCTTGATCTCCTTCTTAGAGCTTGGTCTTGAACCTTATGACTTACACCACATAACTAGAGATGTTTCTTTATTGGTTGTAAGTCACGTCCTTATGTAGTGATCCTTGATGTGCCGTAGCTGTTCTCAACTCGATCACCCTTGACTTTGCAAGCCTTCTTCTTCACCCTTGGCTTTGGGTTCCTCAGCCTCTTTGACCTTCTCCCATGCACTTGGTACCTCGAAGCTCTTCTTGCCTCCGTACTTGGCTTGATCAGTTGTCTCCGAGCTACGCACCCGAGTCTCACTTTATGCAATGTCCATCTTACTTGTGATGCCCATTATCTATCCATCATCTAGTCCTTGGACCATCACACTTGTTCACTTGTGTTGAACCCTATTAGCTTTACATTAAGCACCTGTTCAACACTTAGCACACTTGTTAGTCCTTTAATTGAGTTGTCATCCAAACACCAAAACCCACAAGAGAGCTTTCAATCTCCCCCTTTTTGGTGATTGATGGCAACACAATTAAAGCTTACATAAGAGCGAAATTTAAAGCACAAATTTTGAGCTCTAAGATTGTAGAATGCTCCCCCTAAATATGTGCTTACATTAAAGTCTTAGCTTTGGCCTTAAATGCCAAAATGCACATACTTAGGCTAAATCGAAGCATTGCTACACCTTAGCACCTGTGGGATGCATTGTGTCAAGGATCAAACCATGATGCATATAACACACAAATGCACAGAATTAGAGTTAAACACCATTCACTTGAGTGGATATATCACAGGAATATCAACCTACCACTATTCACCATTAAGATACCAATTTAAACTAAGATACCAATTTAAAGCAATCTTAAAGCATCATTAATCTTAAAGCACCATTAACCACATGAATATCTATTACAGAATAAACACTATAGATGCCAATTAATTCATAGCAGCGGAAACACTAGTCCATATGATGTAACACATATAGTACTGCAAAAGGCATATGATAAGAATTATCAATAACACAATAACACACTAACAATGCTCAAACTAACACATCTAACAATGCTCAAACTAACACATCTAACAATGCTCAAACTAACACATCACACCTTAGGATAAGCTTTCCTCTCAGGTTGAGATAAGCTTTAATGCACAAATTCTCCCCCTTTGACATCAAACACCAAAACCATATTCAAGCAAGAACATAGGGTGATGTCAAGGGACAACAGGGTGTTGAGGAGGAAAAACACACTATCAAGACTCCCCCTTGCTTATTAAACATATGCACTACCAACACTTGAGTAAGATACATATACGCAAAAAGATCAATACTTCCTTTTGTACCTTTACCATGTTGTAGTGTATTTCCCATCTTGAAAGTATTAATCTCTCAGTAGCTTCTCCACACTTGTGCCTGATTCTTCATCCTAACCTTTTCTTGTTGCTAAGACACCAAGCTTAGAGCAAGTTATAGTATTGTGGCACAAGATGAAGCTTCTATTCTAGTGATTACCAAAAGAGGTCAATTGAAGCAAACTATCACGACTACCAATTGAAAGATCATTTATTATCATCGCTCCATGATATTTAAGGATAAGCAACTAGTATCACCAAATATTATAGAGCATGAGCAATCTAAAAATAAGCGATTACTCATGACTTAAGATACCAATTACTTGACTTACAGAGGTACCCAAATCCTGATTGCTCCATTTCTTGCTCATCTTCTCTTTTCCACCTTGAGACTATACAAGATTGCTCAAGAAACTATTAGTCTCAAAAGACACAAGTTATGTGTGCTCCCCCTAAACTTGTGCATCAAGTATTTGAATAACTTGCATTTTGCACACTCTAGCTTTCTCAGAACTAGAAGGGATCACAACATTTCTTGGTCAAGGCATACTCTATCAATTTCATCACAAAAATATACCCATTGAATACCAAATGAAAGGTTGACTTAATACAACAATGCATGCCTCAAGGAGTATAACATTTTACAAGCAACCTAGACATGCTTCATACATGACAATTATTGCACCATATATACCAATTGAAAAACAGCACGATCATATATAAAGCGCAATGTCTAATCACATCAGGATTAAGAACAATTTTCTTAGGTACACCAAGAGAAACATCATTTTACGGCATAAGTTACCTAAGCCAAGATACTACCAGTTAAATGCAAGAACATAGTTGTGATCACAATCAATGGAACTTCAAGATATTCAATGAAATTGCATAGTTCCATTCTACATACCTTTGCCTTTTCCTGAATTTCCATGAGAGCACCAGTTGTCACTAATTGAGGGCTCCTTTTGCTCATGCACCTTATAGCTCAAAAGGGTGCATTTGAGGCACAACATGGATTTTGTATTCACACAATACCAGACTAGAGTAATCATGTGAACATAAACTAAACAAAATGTCATATTTGCACATAGGTTAATCATTAAAACCATATAGCATAACTCACAAAGGGATACAGGTTTATTCACGAACACAAAAAGAGTTAATCATGGTGGATATATCTAATGAAAAACTACCCATTAAATGATTCAAGAGACATAACCTCAAAAGCACACAATCATGATTAAGCAAGCATGGTTACGATCTTGGAAATCTTTAATCATTGATTGAAAGGTACTCAACATAGGCAATCAAGAAGCATGACTACTCCAAGGACAGGTAGCACAACAATCAGTCTTAAGAGCAATACTGATTATCAACAAAGTACTTAAGATACAAGGGTACCATCCTATGGAGAGCAAGTTGCAGAATCTCATCAAGGTCCTTATTCAACTTATTTCACTTGAGATGAACATGGGATTAGTGTCTCACAATAATTCAACCTTGGGTTAATGAATAAACACCAAAACAATTAACAGCTTAAGCATAGAGTTTGAGATAACCGTCTTAAGCTCTCCCATGGTCTCCAGTTCATCTCAAGGCACCTGCATTGTCTAGTTGGCACAGTTTGGTACCCATCTTGGGATGGGTCCATAGCGACCATCCAAAAAAGTCTTTGGTACCCAAATAGCATTTGTGCTAGTCCTAGGTGATCTCATGATTGATCTAGCACAAGGGTATGATTTGGGTCTTCTAAGCGAATAAGATTGAGACAAATTTACTTGCTTAGGAACCTCACCTTTATTACATACCTTGGACAGATGACCCTGCTCACCACACTTGTAGCAGAAGCGTCGCTCACCCTGACATGACGCTTGCTGTTTGTCATTTTTCTTGGTGAGAGTCATCTTGGAGAATGCACATGCTTGGTTCATCATTAGCGGACAAGAAGTGATCGTGTGGCTCTTGTCATTGCATCCGAAGCATCTCCTTATCCCTTCTCCCTTGTCGTTGTATGGACACGACGCAATGAGGTGTCCTGCCTTATTGCACTTAAAGCACCCCCTTTTCCCTTTTCTCTTTTTGTTCTTGGATGACATAGAGAAATGGTCAGTGCAAACAACATGATTAATTGAATCTTTACCTTTTTCCAAGCTCATGTTGATTTCTTCATCTTTAGGAACATCCTTCTTATGGAGCTTAACACTTGCTGCAGTTTCTTCCTTCTCAAGCTTCTTCACCACGCGCCCGTGGATATCTTGAGAAGGTTGAGCAATGTGTCTTCTCCTTAGTTGTCTTTGCTTCTTGTTCCCACATAGTTTCTTTTGTGACCCTGCAGCTTGATGCTTATTCAAACATTGGCTTTCTTTTGAACAACAGGGGTTAGCACATGGTGATAAATTATCTAAATGTGCACATGTACAAGAATGAGGTTCACATGAGTTAAAACTAGTAATTACTACTTCATGAGCAATATCAAGCATGATATGGTCATCAACTAGTTTATTATGAGAATATGACAACATATCATACTCTTCACCTAGAGCAAGCTTTTCTAAGTTTAGAATTTCTACTTGCCTCCTAAGCATGAAATTTTCAGTTTTAAGTTGAGCAACATTAGATAATGCGCCATGATTATTTCTTTGCGCAATTAAAACAGATTCATACCGTTGGACCAAATCATCATGAGAGCACTTTAGCTCCTCATGTTCTTTGGTCATCTTCTCCAGGCTGTTGTTGGTTTTGATGAGGGACTCCTCTAGCCTGAGAAGCGTCTCGCCTTGTTCCTTGTTCCTTCTCAACAGCTTAGCCAAGAGTGCTTTGTCCTCTCTGTTGAGATGGATGTAGAAACGGCGAATTTCCTCTTCTTCCACATCATCGGTCTCATTTTCCCTGTCATTAATGTCAGTGGAAGCAATATAGGAAAATGTACCTTGTGGTGATGAAGATTCATCCTCGCTATCATCCTCATATTCCTCCTCATCATGGCTTTCGTCTCCACCGTCATTGTTAGCAATAAAACATTTATTACTAGTGGAGAACAAACCTGTCGACGAGGTGGATTCATCGTTTGGTGCCCAACACTTTTCTTCTCCCTTTGAAGGGTTAGTATCACAAGTAATATAGGGAGTAGGAGCATCACAATTTGCCACAGAATATTTTCCTTTAAATCTACTCCATACATCATGAGCATCAACAAATAAATCACTATCACTACTCATGATGGCAAAATAAGCACTTCTAGACAGTGAGTCAACTAAGATGTTGCAAGCATGGTGATTAAGAGACAGACATCTTAGTTCATCATTAGAAGGATTTTGACTCAAATTTGAGGGAAAAATACTTCTACTAAAGATCTGTCTCAAATCAGGATTAACATGCATGAAGGCATTATAAATAGAGACAGACCAAGATTTATAATTAGAACCATCGCCTAGAAGAAGTTCTACAGTTACCTCTTGTGACGACATTGTCATCTCCGGACGGCTAAGCCCACACTGGAGAGGCCTAGCTCTGATACCAATTGAAAGTTCCCTTTGGCCCGGGAACAGGATCTGGATGTCGCCTAGAGGGGGGTGAATAGGCGAATAAAAATTATCACTTTAAAACGTAAATTCTTACTCTACTCGAAGATTAGAACGCAGTGGAATGAGAAGACCCTTCGAGTAGGTTGCAGCGGAATAGAAGATCCTGTCTCAAAAAGTCCTGCACTTCAAATAAAGCTTATACCACAGATAAGTGTTGAAGTGCAGATATAAAAGCGAGTAAGACAGAGAGTCAGAATACAATACAGAACAGAGCACACAGACGCAAGGATTTATCTCGAGGTTCGGTCAAGCCTGAAACGCTTGCCTAGTCCTCGTTGGAGTTAGCCACACCTGGGCTTGGAGTCTATTTCAACTCCTTCCTTCGTTTGCTCAGATCTGTCAGTCAGACAGATAGAGCCTTCCACTATGTTGAGTTTGTTACAACGAAACCGCGGCTGCTTACAATCTTCTTGGAAGCACTTCGGCAGAGTAACGATATGCTCAAGACCTTGCTCGAGCTCTTAGCAACTCTTCTCCACTCTCTAAAGGCTTATAGCTTTGCCTTCTACACAAACTAGAGAGATACACACAAGAGGGAGAGTGAGAATTGATCAGAGTGATGTCTACACTTGTTGGTTGTGCATCTCTATTGCTTGAGGCGCCTAGGGGTCCCTTTTATAGGCACAAGGGGCCTAGGAGCCGTTGAGAGCAATCCAGGAAGGCAATCCTTGCCTTCTGTCGGGTGGCGCACCGGACAGTCCGGTGCACCACCGGACACTGTCCGGTGCCCGATTTCCTTCCAAAATTGACGCAGGCGACCGTTGCAGCCTTGGAGCCGTTGGTGCACCGGACACTGTCCGGTGCACACCGGACAGTCCGGTGCCCCCATCTGACCGTTGGCTCGGCCACGTGTCATGCGCGGATTGCGCGGTCGACCGTTGGCTCACCGGACAGTTCGGTGCACCACCGGACAATTCGGTGAATTATAGCCGTACGTCGCCAGACTTCTCCCGAGAGCGGCCTGTTCACCGGAGTTCAGACTGGCGCACCGGACACTGTCCGGTGCACCACCGGACAGTCCGGTTGTGCCAAGCTGAGCTGAAGTTGGCTGCTCATAGCCAACACTTTTCCTTTTCTTTTCTTCTTCTTTCTTTCTGTTTCTAGCACTCAGACAAACCATGTTAGTACTTCAAAAACAATGTATTAGGTCTGGAAAACATACCTCGTGCCTTTAATTTGCACTTTACCCAATTTTAGCATTTGGCATGTTTTGATATTTAATGTGGAACTCCAAAACCTCAAGTTAGCTTGACTTGATCTAGATTGATATGTCGGAGTTTCCAACACCCTGCAAAGGTCATATAGAAATGTATCCAAACATAGGAAACCAACCCAAACTAAAGGTCAGAGTGCACTTAGCTCTTTTGGGCTGCTTCCAGTTTCTGTTTTTGACATTTGTTCTCGTTCTAGTGACCTTGATCTCCTTCTTAGAGCTTGGTCTTGAACCTTATGACTTACACCACATAACTAGAGATGTTTCTTTATTGGTTGTAAGTCACGTCCTTATGTAGTGATCGTTGATGCGCCGTAGCTGTTCTCAACTCGATCACCCTTGACTTTGCAAGTCTTCTTCTTCACCCTTGGCTTTGGGTTCCTCAGCCTCTTTGACCTTCTCCCGTGCACTTGGTACCTCGAAGCTCTTCTTGCCTCCGTCCTTGGCTTGATCAGTTGTCTCCGAGCTACGCACCCGAGTCTGACTTTATGCAATGTCCATCTTACTTGTGATGCCCATTATCTATCCATCATCTAGTCCTTGGACCATCACACTTGTTCACTTGTGTTGAACCCTGTTAGCTTTACATTAAGCACCTATTCAACACTTAGCACACTTGTTAGTCCTTTAATTGAGTTGTCATCCAAACACCAAAACCCACAAGAGAGCTTTCAAGGGGGAATGACACAAGCTCAAAAAAACCGTCGTTGGTTGCTTGGTCTATGGTTACCCAGAGAAAAGGAAATGGAGGTCTTGGGGTGTTACGCCTTGAAACTCAAAATGATGCTCTTCTTCTAAAATTCTTCATAAGTTCTTCAATAGTTATGATTTACCTTGGGTAAATATCATCTGGAAATAAATATTATATGCCTAGAGGACTTCCTGGTCATAGAAGAATTGGCTCCTTCTGGTGGAAGAGTATGCTCAAACTTCTTCACAACTTTAAGGGCCTCGCGCACCCAATCATTGGCAATGGTAGATCAATTTTTTTTCTGGGAAGATCAGTGGAATAAGAGTGTTCCAAGACAACAATATCCATAATTATTCTCTTTTACAAAATGCACAAAATTGTCTTTCGCAGAGGTTAAGGAACAAGACCATCTATTTCGTATTTTTCAATTGCCTATTTCTGAACAAGCTTATGAACAATACCTGGAGTTACAGGTAGTCTGGGAGCAAATTGTCCTAAGTAATGTAAAGGACCGATGGAGATACATATGGGATTTAGACAGCTATTCAACTCACAAAGCTTACAGACATTTAATGGGACAGACACAGGTTCACTCTATTTACAAGCGCCTATGGAAGAGTAAATGTCAACCAAAGCATAAAGTTTTCTATTGGCTATGGCTCAAAAATAGACTCAACACCAGGAATATGCTGAGAAGGAAAAACATGACTCTAGAATCATATTCATGTGAGAACTGTTTATGGCAAAGAGAGGAGACTCTTTATCACCTGTTTCTCATATGCAACTTTGCAAAAGCTTGCTGGAATTCAATTGGAATAACCCCACCCAGAATTGCTCATCGAGAGGAGGCCTCGGAAAACCTCAAACAACAACTTAACGTTCCTTTTTCTATGGAGGTCATTATTCTCATGACATGGAGCATTTGGAAAAGCCGCAATGAATGGCTGTTTGAAAATAAAGACCCTTCAGTGCATCATTGTATGCATGAATTCAGTAAGGAACTACGGTTGGTTATTCACAGAGTGAGAGGGAAATACAACATCTCCATTCCAAGCTGGTTGGATTTGTGGCAGCCATAAGATTTGTTTTCCTCTGACCAATCTTTGCAACTTTTCAATTAGATCTTACAGACTAACTTATACCTCTTGTAATCAAGTCGAGTTGTACCTTTTCGTATTTAATAAATTCTTAGTAGGGGTTTCCCCTCCTGATCTTTCAAAAAAAAAACAAGTGAGAATGGGAGATAGGTAGCGGTAGCATATCTAGTGAGCATGGACGTTTGGTGCGCATGTGAAAAGGGAAATGTGCCCTGGGCCATTTCTAAGTATTTGGTGATTGAGTGCCAACACAAGTGCTTAAGTGTTAAAGTATCCCAAGTGATGTACAAAGTGCAAATCAAGAGTAAAGGTATGTTTCTAGACTTAGTACATTGTTTTGAGAACTAATGTATTGTGTCTAAGTGCTGGAAACAGGAGAAATCGAATTGGAAAAGAGATGGCTTTGTTCAGCCCAAAGTCTGCTCAGTCTGGGTGCACCGGACTGTCGGTGGTGCACCAGACAGTGTCCGGTGCGCCAGGCCGGCTCTAGCGAACTTGCTGCTCTCGGGACTTCGACGGCGGTGTACGACAATAAATCACCGGACTGTCCGGTGGTGCACCGGACTGTCCGGTGAGCCATTCACCGGCTAACCTCGTCCAGCTCTCAGGAGATGATTAACGGAGTACGACTATAATTCACCAGACTGTCCGATGGTGCACCGGACGGCCGGCCCAAGGGTCGGCCGCGCGATCTGCGTGGGACACGTGGCCGAGCCAAACGGCTAGGAGGGAGCACCGGACAGTGTCCGGTGCGCCAACGGCTCTGAATCTGCAAACGGTCGGCTTCGCCAAATAAGGAAGGAAAATCCCGCACCGGACAGTGTCCGGTGGTGCACCGGACTGTCCGGTGCGCCAGGCGACAGAAGGCAAGAATTGCCTTCCTAGATTGCTCTCAACCGGCTCCTAGCTGCCTTGGGGCTATAAAAGGGACCCCTAGGCGCATGGAGGAGCACACCAAGCATTCTCAAAGCATTCCTAAGCACCAAGACCTCGATTCCGCGCATTTGATTCTTTGTGATAGCAATTAGAGCTCTATTTGAGTTGTGACCTCGTCGGGTTGTGTTGCGAGCTCTTATTGCGACTTGTGTGCGTGTTGTCACTGAGATTTTGTGTCTTGTGTGGCGTTGCTCATCCCTTCCTTACTGTGTGCTTCTTTGTGAACATCAAGTGTAAGGGCGAGAGGCTCCAAGTTGTGGAGATTCCTCGCGGAGCGGGGATATAGTAAAGCTAAGCAAAACCACCATGGTATTTCAAGTGGGTCTTTGGACCGCTTGAGAGGGGTTGATTGCAACCCTCATCCGTTGGGACGCCACAACGTGGAAGTAGGCAAGTTTTGTACTTGGCCGAACCACGGGATAAACCACTGTGTCTACCTGTGTTGATCTTCTTGTGGTTATGTGTTTTTGCTAAGACTCCTCTCTAGCACCTTGGCATTATTGCGCTAACTCTAATCAAGTTTTGTGGCAATTAAGTTTCAAGTTTTATAGGATCACCTATTCACCCCCCTCTAGGTGCTCTCAATTGGTATCGGAGCCGTTCTCTTCACGAAGGGGACTAATCGCCCGAAGAGATGGATCCTAAGGGCAAGGGGATTGTGATCAGTGATAAGGAGAAGGAGTCCTTCATCAACGAGCCAAAAGACGACAAGCCTACCGACTCAGGCTCGGGCCACAAACAAAAAGATGGGAAGAAGAAGAAGACGAGACGCAACAAGGAGATCGTCTACTACGACGACAGCGACGAGTCCTCTTCTTCCCAAAAGGACGACTACGACTACGAGAAAAAGAAAATGGTCAATTCGAACTTTTCTTTTCGATTACTCTCGTATTCTGCAAAGTACAAATGCTTATTTGCTCTCCATTCCACTTGGTAAACCTCCTCACTTTGATGGAGAGGACTACGGATTTTGGAGCCACAAAATGCGTAGTCACTTGTTCTCTCTCCATCCTAGCATATGGGAGATAGTAGAGAGTGGAATGAAATTTGATAGCTTGGATAGTCCTATGTTTTATAAATGAACAGATTCATAAAAATGCACAAGCTACTACTGTGTTGTTAGCCTCTTTTGTGTAGGGACGAGTACCATAAGGTGAGCGGCTTGGACAATGCCAAGCAGATCTGGGACACCCTCAAGATCTCTCATGAGGGGAACGACGTCACCATGCTCACCAAAATGGAGTTGGTGGAGGGCGAGCTTGGAAGATTCGCAATGATAAGGGGAGAGGAGCCAACCCAAACATACAAACCGGCTCAAAACCCCTCATCAACAAAATAAGGATCTACGGAAGCACGCGATGGACGGACCACGACGTCGTTCGCCTAATGCTAAGGTCTTTCACCGTCCTTGATCCACATCTTGTGAACAATATTCGCGAAAATCCCTAGGTACACCAAGATGTCACCCGAAGAAGTACTTGGGAAGTTTGTAAGAGGGAGAATGATGATCAAGGAGGCGAGATACGTGGACGACGCGTTGAATGGTCCAATCCATGAGCCTCAACCCGTTGCCCTCAAAGCAACGAGAAGCAAGGAGACGCTACCTAACAAGGTGGCGCAAGTTGAGGCGGCGGGACTAAATGAGGAAGAGATGGCCCTCATCATCAAGCGCTTCAAGACGGCGCTAAAGGGCCGCAAGGAGCATCCCAAGAAAAACAAGACGAAGGGAAAGCGCTCCTGCTTCAAGTGCGGTAATATTGGTCATTTTATCGCTAATTGTCCCGATAATGATAGTGACCAGGAACAAGGGAACAAGAGGGAAAAGAAGAAGAATTACAAGAAGGCCAAGGGCGAGGCACATCTTGGAAAGGAGTGGGATTCGATTGCTCCTCTTCCGACTCCGACAATGAAGGACTCACTGCCACCAGCCTTCAACAAGTCATCCCTCTTCCCCAACGAGCGCCGCACATGCCTCATGGCGAAGGAGAAGAAGGTATGTACTCGAAACAATACCACTTATGCTTCTCAAGTGATGATGAGTCTAGTGATGATGATGAAATAGATTACTCTAGTTTGTTCAAGGGATTGGATAGAACTAAAATAGATAAGATTAATGAATTGATTGATGCCTTGAATGAAAAGGATAGACTTTTAGAAAAACAAGAGGATCTTTTGTATGAAGAACATGATAAATTGGTAGAGGCACAAAAATCTCATGCTTTAGAAGTTAAAAGAAATGAAATGCTTTCTTGTGAACTATCTACTTGCCATGAGACAATTTCTAGTTTAAAAGATGTTAACAATGATTTAAATGCTAAACTAGAAGTAGCAAATAGATCTAACTCTTGTGTAGAACATGTTGTGATTTGCACTAGGTGTAAAGATTTTAATGTTGATGCTTGTAGTGAACACCTAGTTGTTATTGCAAAGTTAAATGATGAAGTGGCTAGTCTAATGCCCAACTTAAGACTAGCAAAAATGAATTTGATAAACTAAAATTTGCAAGGGATGCCTATACGATTGGTAGACAACCCCTCAATTAAGGATGGGCTTGGCTTCAACAGGGAAGCCAAGAACTTAACTAGTCATAAGGCTTTCATTCCCCGCCAAGGAGAAAGGAAGGCCTCTATGAATAAGAGTGTTCAAAAGAACCATGCTTTCATTTATAGTGATAGAAAATTTTCTAGAAATGCATATAGGACCTGTGCTTATGATTCATATGCTATGACTGCTTCTAGTTCCCATGCTGTGCATGGTAGAGATACGACTAGGAAAAATATTCATCATGTGCCTAAAAGAAATATTGTTCATGCTCCTAGGAAAGTAATGAATGAACCTTCTACAATTTTTCATACTTGCAATGCTTCCTTTGCTATTTGTAGAAAGGATAAGAAGGTAATTGCTAGGAAATTAGGGGCAAGATGCAAGGGAGATAAAACTTGCATTTGGTCCCTAAGACCATTGTGACTAACCTTGTAGGACACAACAAGAGTTGGGTACCTAAAACCCAAGCCTAAATTTGCCTTGCAGGTTTATGCATCCGGGGGCTCAAGCTGGATTATCGACAGCGGATGCACAAACCACATGACGGGGGAGAAGAAGATGTTCACCTCCTACGTCAAGAACAAGGATTCCCAAGATTCAATCATATTCGGTGATGGGAACCAAGGCAAGGTGAAAGGGTTAGGGAAAATTGCTATTTCATCCGAGCACTCTATTTCTAATGTGTTTTTAGTTGAGTCACTTGGATATAATTTGTTATCTGTTAGTCAATTGTGCAATATGGGATATAATTGTTTATTCACAAATGTAGATGTGTCTGTCTTTAGAAGGTGTGATGGTTCACTAGCCTTTAAGGGTGTACTAGACGACAAACTTTATTTAGTTGATTTTGTAAAAGAGGAGGCCGGTCTAGATGCATGCTTAATTGCTAAGACTTGCATGGGCTGGTTGTGGCATCGCCGTTTAGCACATGTGGGGATGAAGAACCTTCACAAGCTTCTAAAGGGAGAAACACGTGATAGGTCTAACTAACGTGCATTTTCGAAAAAAATAGACCTTGTGCAGCTTGTCAAGCAGGTAAAACAAGTGGAAGTGCTCATCACATCAAGAACGTGATGACTACATCGAGACCCCTGGAGCTGCTGCATATGGACCTCTTCGGACCCGTCGCCTACCTAAGAATAGGGGGAAGTAAGTATGGTTTAGTAATTGTTGATGATTTTTCACGCTTCACTTGGTATTCTTTTTGCAGGATAAATCTGAAACCCAAGGGACCCTCAAGCGCTTCCTAAGGAGAGCTCAAAATGAGTTTGAGCTCAAGGTGAAGAAGATAAGGAGCGACAACGGGTCCGAGTTCAGAACCTTCAAGTGGAGGAGTATCTTGAGGAGGAAGGGATCAAGCACGAGTTCTCCGCTCCCTACACACCACAGCAAAATGGTGTGGTAGAGAGGAAGAACAGGACGCTTCATCGATATGGCGAGGACGATGCTTGAGAGTTCAAGACCCCCGAGCGCTTTTGGTCGGAAGCCGTGAACACGGCTTGCCACGCCATCAACCGGGTTCTACCTTCACCGCCTCCTCAAGAAGACTTTGTATGAGCTTCTAACCGGTAACAAACCCAATGTGTCTTACTTTCGTGTATTTGGGAGCAAGTGTTATATTCTGTGAAGAAAGGTAGAACTTCTAAATTTGCTCCCAAAGCTGTTAGAAGGGTTTTTATTAGGTTATGACTCAAATACAAAGGCGTATAGGGTCTTCAACAAATCATCGGGTTTGATTGAAGTCTCTAGCGACGTTGTATTTGATGAGACTAATGGCTCTCCAAGAGAGCAAGTTGTTGATCTTGATGATGTAGATGAAGAAGACGTTCCAACGGCCGCAATGCGCACCATGGCGATTGGAGATGTGAGGCCACTGGAACAAAAGGAGCAAGATCAACCTTCTTCCTCAACAATGGTGCATCCCCCAACTCAAGATGATGAACAGGTACATCAAGAGGAGGCGTGTGATCAAGGGGGAGCACAAGATGATCATGTGATGGAGGGAGAAGCACAACCGGCACCTCCAACCCAAGTTCGAGTGACGATTCAAAGGAATCATCCCGTCGACCAAATTTTGGGTGACATTAGCAAGGGAGTAACGACTCGTTCTAGATTAGTTAATTTTTGTGAGCATTACTCTTTTGTCTCTTCTATTGAGCCTTTCAGAGTAGAAGAGGCCTTGCTAGATCCGGACTGGGTTGTTGGCCATGCAGGAAGAGCTCAATAATTTCAAGAGGAATGAAATTTGGACACTATTGCCTCGTCCAAGCAAAATGTTGTGGGAACCAAGTGGGTGTTCCACAACAAACAAGACGAGCACGGGGTGGTGACAAGGAACAAGGCTCGACTTGTGGCAAAAGGTTATGCTAAGTCGCAGGTTTGGACTTTGAGGAGACTTTTGCTCCTGTGGCTAGGCTAGAGTCCATTCGTATCTTGCTAGCATATGCCGCTCAGCACTCTTTCAGGTTATACCAAATGGATGTGAAGAGCGCTTTCCTCAACGGGCCAATCAAGGAGGAGGTGTACGTGGAGCAACCCCCTGGCTTCGAGGATGAACGGTACCCCGACCACGTGTGTAAGCTCCTCTAAGGCGCTCTATGGACTTAAGCAAGCCCCAAGAGTATGGTATGAATGCCTTAGAGACTTTTTAATTGCTAATGATTTCAAGGTTGGGAAAGCCGATCCAACTCTTTTTACTAAGACTTGCGATGGTGATCTTTTTGTGTGCCAAATTTATGTCGATGACATAATATTTGGTTCTACTAATCAAAAGTCTTGTGAAGAGTTTAGCAGGGTGGTGACGCAGAAATTCGAGATGTCGATGATGGGCGAGTTTAACTACTTCCTTGGGTTTCAAGTGAAGCAACTCAAGGACGGCACTTTCATCTCCCAAACAAAGTTACACACAAGACTTGCTAAAGTGGTTTGGGATGAAGGACGCCAAGCCCGCAAAGACTCCGATGGGAACCGACAGACACACCGACCTTCAACAAAGGAGGTAAGTCCGTTGATCAAAAGGCATACCGGTCAATGATAGGGTCTTTATTTTACTTATGTGCTAGTAGACCGGATATTATGCTTAGCGTATGCATGTGTGCTAGATTTCAATCCGATCCAAGGGAGTGTCACTTAGTGGCCGTGAAGCGAATTCTTAGAATATTTAGTCGCTACGCCTTGCTTCGGGATCTGGTATCCAAAGGGGTCTACCTTTGACTTGATTGGATATTCAGATTCCGACTATGCTGGATGTAAGGTCGATAGGATGAGTACATCGGGGGACGTTCCAATTCTTAGGAAGGTCCCTGGTGTCTTGGAATTCTAAGAAACAAAAACTTCTGTTGCCCTATCCACCGCTGAGGCTGAGTATGTTGCCGCAGGACAGTGTTGCGCGCAACTACTTTGGATGAGGCAAACCCTCCGGGACTTTGGCTACAATCTGAGCAAAGTCCCACTCCTATGTGATAATGAGAGTGCTATCCGCATAGCGGACAATCCTGTTGAGCACAGCCGCACAAAGCACATTGACATCTGGCATCACTTTTTGAGAGACCACCAGCAAAAGGGAGATATCAAAGTGTTCTATATTAGCACCGAGAACCAGCTAGCTGATATCTTTACCAAGCCTCTAGATGAGAAGACCTTTTGCAGGGCTGCGTAGTGAGCTAAGTGTCTTAGATTCGCGGAACTTGGATTGATTTATAGCATACATGTGTTTATGCCTTTGATCATGTTCCATTATGCATTTTGTTGTTTACTTATGGTGCTCAAGTTGTACAAGCACTCCCCAGACCTAACAAGTCCATTTGCAAGTGATGCACATGTTTAGGGGGAGATGTGCTACAACTTGACCCTTTGAGCTAAACCGTGTGCTTGAGTTTGCTTGATTTAGTCTCAAGGAGGTTTGAAAGGGAAAAGGTGGACTTGGACCATGAAAGACTTGCACAGCAACTCCGATGAGAGGGTAACTTATTCCAAGTTAATCTCATATACTCTTATTGCCTTTGTATTCTTATTTGAAGATTTTGGTGAGGCAATGGGTTTCCAGGGCCCAAAATTGATCCTGTTTTGGTGCTTGATGCCAAAGGGGGAGAAAATAAGGCCAAAGCAATAAATGGATCAGCTACCACTTGAGAAATTTTGAAAATAGTAGAATAGAGCTTTTGGTTTGGTCAAAACTCTTTTATGTCTCTCTTGTCAAAAGTTGGCCTCTTATGGGGGAAAATGGTTGATTATGGGAAAAAAGGGGGAGTTTTTTGAAATCTTTGATCAATTTCTCTTGAATGACTTCTCTTTATGTCTTAACAAGTGTGTTTGACTTAGAGATAGGAAATTGAGGTTAATTTGCAAAAACAAAACCAAGTGGTGGCAAAGAGTGATCCATATATGCCAAATTTGAATCAAACAATTTTGAGTTCTCATTTGTATTGATGTTGCACTTTTTTAGTTGCTTTTGTTGTGTTGGCATAAATCACCAAAAAGGGGGAGATTGAAAGGGGAAATGTGCCCTTGGGCCATTTCTAAGTATTTTGGTGATTGAGTGCCAACACAAGTGCTTAAGTGTTAAAGTATCCCAAGTTGATGTACAAAGTGCAAATCAAGAGTAAAGGTATGTTTTCTAGACTTAGTAACATTGTTTTGAGAACTAATGTATTGTGTCTAAGTGCTGGAAACAGGAGAAATCGAATTGGAAAGAGATTGGTTTTGTTCAGCCAAAGTCTGCTCAGTCTGGGTGCACCGGACTGTCCGGTGGTGCATCGGACAGTGTCCGGTGCGCCAGGCCGGCTCTGGCGAACTTGCTGCTCTCGGGACTTCGACGGCGGTGTACGGCTATAAATCACCGGACTGTCCGGTGGTGCACCGGACTGTCCGTGTGAGCCATTCACCGGCGAACTCGTCGCTCTCGGGAGATGATTAACGGAGTACGGCTATAATTCACCGGACTGTCCGGTGGTGCACCGGACTATCCGGTGAGCCAACGGTCGGCTGGCCCAACGGTCGGTCGCGCGATCTGCGCGGGACACGTGGCCGAGCCAATGGCTAGGAGGGAGCACCGGACTGTCTGGTGTGCACCGGACAGTGTCCGGTGCGTCCAACGGCTCTGAATCTGCAACGGTCGGCTTCGCCAAATAAGGAAGGAAATCCGCACCGGACAGTGTCCGGTGGTGCACCGAACTGTCCGATGCGCCAAGGCGACAGAAGGCAAGAATTGCCTTCCTGGATTGCTCTCAACGGCTCCTAGCTGCCTTGGGGCTATAAAAGGGGACCCCTAGGCGCATGGAGGAGCACACCAAGCATTCTCAAAGCATTCCTAAGCACCAAGACCTCGATTCCGCGCATTTGATTCTTTGTGATAGCAATTAGAGCTCTATTTGAGTTGTGAACTCGTCGGGTTGTGTTGCGAGCTCTTGTTGCGACTTGTGTGCGTGTTGTCACTGAGATTTTGTGTCTTGTGTGCGTTGCTCATCCCTTCCTTACTCCGTGCTTCTTTGTGAACATCAAAGTGTAAGGGCGAGAGGCTCCAACTTGTGGAGATTCCTCGCGAGCGGGATATAGTAAAGCTAAGCAAAACACCCGTGGTATTCAAGTGGGTCTTTGGACCGCTTGAGAGGGGTTGATTGCAACCCTTGTCCGTTGGGATGCCACACACGTGGAAGTAGGCAAGTTTTTGTACTTGGCCGAACCACGGGATAAACCACTGTGTCTACCTGTGTTGATCTTCTTGTGGTTATTGTGTTTTGCTAAGACTCCTCTCTAGCCACTTGGCATTATTGCGCTAACTTCTAATCAAGTTTTGTGGCATTAAGTTTCAAGTTTTAACAGGATCACCTATTCACCCCCCCTCTAGGTGCTCTCAGCATGGTGTGCATTTTATATCCTATCCATCCATTCAAATCCAACGGCTCCTGTTTTCCTCACACATTACCCCTTCCACCTCCCCCTTTTATTTGGTCTGCTCCCTTTGCAAAAAACCCCACGCCTCACCCTTCTATCTCTACCTTCGAACACAGAAACAGGAGCACCACCTGCTATCAGCCACAACCACGGCCGCAGGAAGACCATGAATGTTTAGATGGCGTAGGTTCAGATGGCGTAGTCAAAGAAAATAGAAACACTACTGCATTAGATACTATAGTTCAGACTCAAGCACCAAGTAGTACCAATATACAGATGGCATAGTCAAAGAAAACAGAACATTTTACTACATTAGACAAGCATCAATCGAACATATTACTGCAATAGTACAGATATTCAGATGGCTCCATTATTTGAACTCATTTTGGATTGCAGCAAGTTGCATTGTGCAAGTTTTAGAAATTACAGAAGTTACTGAATGGGTGGTCACCAAAATATTAGCTCTTGTTTGATCAGCAAAGTGGATCATATTGGTCTAAAACAGGATTGTAAATAGAAATTACAGAAAAGAAAATGCCAAATTGGTCTAAAGTACTTAGTTGTCTAGACAAGATAAGCAAAATGCCAAAATCTAATCAATAGAACTTGATCTAGTGAGGTGGCTCCTTCATCACAGTCTTAGCATTCTTTGCCTTGCGCGGTTTAGGTAGTTCTTTGGCTCTCTTGATTCTTTTACTCCTTCCTTTTGAACGAACATCGGTTGGAGGATGAATTTTAACTTGGGCTAGAATTTTGCAACCAATGAAGCCCTCATATTCTTCTTGTTGCGTAGATTGAATAGTGTCCGACACAATTTGACCAAGAGCAAGCCTCTATATTCATCACACTTGTTTCCAAGAAATCAATACCTTCATTCGAATTCTTTGCTCTTTGGATTAAATCTTCTACCTTGTTTCGTATCGCTGCTATCTTTTTCCTTCTTCTCACTTCACTAACATCTAAGGGCTTCTCCTCTAATAAAGTGCCTTCCTCGTAAAATTGCTTCTCTCTATGTAACATGTAAATAATTAGGTAAAAAGAATTCATAATTAGGATCGTAAAAAAATATATGGCATGGGTTTATTTTACCTTTTGCATCTTGTCTGCCATCTCTTCAAAATATAAGAAGATGGAATCCATGACTCCCGAATTTGATACCTATTAGTCAACCATTCATTCCCATGTAGACCATAAGTAGTCATGATACCATTCCACCGAATCTCAAATTCTTGTCCTGTTTCTGAGACCCCATACACACTCTTTCAATTCAGCCCAAAACCGCTCATCTCTATTTGTTGGATGGCCAACCTTCTCCAGGCATCTTCTCCATAATGCGAAATAGCTCACCGATGTTTGCAATATAGAATTTTTTGTTGGTGTAATACATCCATCATCTTCGACAGGAGAAGCCATGGTCGGCGACACGACAACAAGTACATCCTGGACTTGGACCAGCATGGTTGGCGTCGTAGCACAGCGATGGTGTCCTGGGCAGGGGCCGGTTATGGCTGGCGTCACG
Source organism: Zea luxurians (assembly GCA_029449295.1). Taxonomy (NCBI): domain Eukaryota; kingdom Viridiplantae; phylum Streptophyta; class Magnoliopsida; order Poales; family Poaceae; genus Zea; species Zea luxurians. Next base: position 8,005,858 of record JAOPSE010000062.1, read on the forward strand.
ATAGCAGCAGCGTCATGGACAGGGGACAACATGGTTGGCGCCACAACAACGGCGATGTCTTGGACAATGATCGGCGGCACGACATCGGTAGCCATGGCCGACGACACGATAGCAGCAGCGTCCTGGACAGGGGTTGCGAGCATGGCGTGCCTTTCAAATCCACCCATGACGTTGAGAAGCTCCATGAAACCACCTATTGGGGGCGTGTCCAAGCCAGGTAGTGTCTCCCTGAAGTCCATATGTGAGGAGCAGTGTGCCTAGCTGGCGCGTTGAGGGAGACAGCAGGGGAGGCCTTCGGCACGGCGGATGTGGTTGGCGACGGTGGGCACCTCTGATGAGAGGCCAAAAGCCGGCGGCGGGAGGGCAAGGAGGCCAACGGTGGCAACCCTAGCCACCAGTTCATGGCCGTTCTACCTGTTCGAAGGTGAGAGATAGAAGGGTGAGACGTGGGGGGTTGCAAAGGGAGCAGACCAAAGAAGAGGGGAGGTGGGAAGGGGTGACGTGTGAGGAAAACAGGAGCCGTTGGATTTGAATGGATGGATAGGATATAAAATGCACACGATGCGCACCAAACGTCCGTGCTCACCAGATATGCTCCCTTAAAGATATCTATTAGTCCCATTAAAGGTCTGCACCACCGGACGATGCACGTAGTATTTTAGCACCTCCATGAATCACTTCATCAACGTCGCGGTGTCGTGTCACGACTCTATTTTGTAACTACCACCACTTTGGGTGATATGCCCCACATCGCACATAGGAACGTGTCCCGCGCACGACATCGATAGGACACCCTGGTCTCTAGGCTCGGGTGTCATTATAACTATCGATGTCGCTGCTCTGCTGGTGGCAGCCATCCTTGCCAGAGTCGTCGGAGGAGGCCAGGAGGTAGTGCAGCTATAGGCTGGAGGTCATAGGCTCATGGCCCGCACCTCACCTGTCTTCAGGTGGAGCGAGTCCACGTGCAGCGTCTCCAGCCAGGATACGACGAGGTCAAATTAGAAAGGGCACGTCTAGCCGCTCCGCCTCCTTGGTCAACGCCATGGCTATGTGCTTGAGCACGTCCCTATACTTGTGCATGGCTAAATCGACCAAACAAATTGCACCCAGACTTAACACACCATCAAAACCAACGGTTCATATCGTTGGATAACTCACTCTCTCTTACATAAATCCGATGGACAATATTATTTGCATTAGCCCTTATCTTTCAACCCTTCCCTCCCCCTTGCCCTCACTAGCATATAGCTCATGTGCCCACACCCGGTTTCAGAAGTCAAACTGAATGTGAACTATGTACGTGGGAGGATCAGAACTCACATACACAACGATTACATAGATAAAATATCATTGCATAATGCTCTAATAATAACATAAAGAGTATTAAACTTACTAGAAACAGATGTCGAACACACCAACATATTCATTGACTTCACAATTATCAAAGTGCTAAACAGAACGTAGCTAAGATAAAGGACTTCCATTGGCAACTGACTAGGGGATTACACTTGTCGGGGAAATGATCCCTGGTCTCTAGGACCCACTAGTTAGATAATGCACTGAGGAAAGAGCCCTTGATCGTTGGGGTCGTTGGTCAGTTGAGAGAGGTGGATACGTCAACCTTGAAAGAGTCCACCCCCGGTCGAACCTCGCGCCATCGAGCCCGAGGTCGGGCGTGGCAGAACTAGATGGGAGGGGGCCTCGCTTGTCGAAAGAGAATCACTCGAGTGGATCACAGCGTCTCGCCCCAGACTGACCTGCCATAAATAGCCGACCGCATTTAACCACGCTTGGCACCAAGCCATAGCGCGGGCCGCCGGTCCACTTCCACTCATAACCCCTCGGGTCAAATACACACTCATGACATACGAGCCCCTGAGATCACGACCCATTAATGGCCCGCACGTCACTTGGCCTACGACGCACTCATAGCCTATAGGCCAAGGGCTGAGTGCGGGACCTCTAGCAGTGCTCTACATGACGGGTCGCGCTGAGCCCTAGGCTACGGAGGCCAGGGGTCGGCATAGCCAAAATGATGACACTTGGGACCATCGCAGCCCCGCGTCATCCACCACGATAAATACGTTACAACTAGACAATCTTTGGCCTCACGAGGACGCGTGGCTTTACCCAGGGTAGAACGTCGGTTTTACCCTTGCCTTACGATTCATTTCCAATGAAGCCACTACTAGTTGACCCCTCTCTAGGCCTATAAAAGGGAGAGGTTGGCACCCAGGTATGGGGGTTGGTCGAAGCGAGTTCTTTCAGATACTACAGAGGACAGCCGAAACGACTCTGGACGCCTTTGAAATCGTGTTTATACTAAACAAGTTATTAAACTAAAACATTTGACTGTACATTAATCATATTAATATACGTTATATAGCATAAATTTTAAATATAAATTAATTTACAAAATTAAGTTTGATTTAGGTTTGGTCAAATCGGTCGATTTTATCGATTTTTCCAATAAACCGCCGGTTTATCGAGACCGAGGGGAACGGTTTTTAGGGGGCCAACGATTTGGTAAACCTTGGAGAAGATACAGTATTGACGAACGAGCCGGGACCCCTCCTGTCCGTGTCTTTGTAGCATACGCGCGTCCCGTGTCTTTGTAGTATACGCGCGTCGACGGGCTCGTAGGCTACCCATCGGTGACGTCACGCAGCGGCGCACCCCCCACGCCACTCGTGCGTCACGACGGGCCGGCGCGGCACGTCTCGTCGTCCTCCACGTCCACGACTACGACCGCGAGCTGCTTCCTTTATTGCGTTTCTCATTAGTCAACAAAGTAGCTTTTAGGCGCCGGCAATTGTGCAGCTACAGCCGCGACCGCGAACGTCCTTGTTGTTGTAGCTGTAGAAGGCAGCCGATACTCTAGCCGTGCTAAAACAAAAGCGCACATCTCGATTTTTCGATAGACAGATCAATACTAAATAAAAAAAAATTATATACAAAGATATAGTAATTGTATTTCAGAAAGAGAAAAGATAAAAAAAACAGATAACTATAGTTATATTGTCTTCTACATAGTGCATATTTATTTTGGAACAAATTTTAAACTCTAGAAATGCAACTTGGACCCGTTTGGATCGATCATTTGAATTAAATTCCATTCTAATACTAGTAAGTTAGGCACATATCAATTAAGATACAAAAATACATTTGCATACTATTAGAAGACATTTATTTGCCACATTTTCACTAAGGGGAGCCAGTCGAGAAGAACGTGTTATAAGTTGCAGAGTAGAAATATATCTTGGTGTGGTGATATATAAAATCAATTTTCATCCCTAACCCTATAGAGTTGAGATAGTCCTATTGTTGGCACTGATCTGGGCGCCAAACACTGGAACGAACCACCTGACGTTGCTCTCTGCGGAGGTGCAGACGGTCCGCGGCACAGAGTCGGACGGTCTGTGATCTGGCTGCAGGAGCGTCTCCTCCTCTTGCGTATGTCCGTAAGGTCCACGGCTAGGGCTTGGACATCCGCGATGACGCAGAGCGTTGTCTTCTTCGCAGCAGACCTAGATCTCGCCTCTCGGGTAGGGACCCCGGTTGGGGAGGAGAGATCCTAGGGTGTGTCTTGGCCTCGGCAGGCCATCCAAGACGCCTCTGGTCGACGTAGAGCCGAAAAAGGTGAAGATTTGATATAAAGGTAGGCTAAATTATGGCTAAACTAGAACTACTCCAAATGCATTAGGTAAAATGATAAGTAGATTTGATTGGATCGATTGTGGGGGGTTCAATTGGTCATAGCCCTTCATGGCTTCATCTATATAAAGGAAATATGGACCCGTTACAAGTCGATTCTCGAGTTAATCCTGTAAGTTTAGCTAACAAATCCTAAAATAAAACCGGAATCCTAACTGATTTTGCACACACGCGGACGGTCCGTGCCACTGCGGCGGACAGTCCGGACCGACCGTCTTGGCCCCAGAGGCGGACAATACGCACTGCCATATTTGATGCCTCAACACCCATAATCCGAACTTTAGAAAGCGGTGGAATGTCAAATCCTAAGCTAAATAGCCTAATCTATTGAATAGATTATAATCTCACCAAAATGAAGGGATCCAAACGGTCCCTTGGTACGAAACTGAGAAAGTACGATGCAAAGCGGACGCTAATTACTTGAAGGACTAAGCAAAAACCTAGCTAAGATCTGTTTCCATTTGTCTTTTGGCGCATTATCTCATCTCTCGTCAGGAAGATGATGCCATTGATAGCGTAGCTAGCAAGCGCCTAGTGGAGTTGGCCACCGGTGGGCACGGATGGCCAAAAGCTAGCTAATAACCTCACTGTGACCACCGACTGCAGATTATTAGTCGTCAATGACGACTGCAGCTTAGTCTCATTGGCTTTTTTTTTAATAATGCGAGGCACCGAATCTGCCGGTACGGCTAGTCATCTTACTATATGCTGTTTATTATTCCCGCCTTTTCCTTGTGTTTCTCGATTCCTTGGAAGGACGGTACCCAAAAGAATGCAACTTTGTGGACAAATTGCGTGAGAAATAGAGTAAAGCTCGGTCGGGAAACCACTCAAATTTCCAAAGGCATCGGCAATGCCGAGTGGTGTTAAAGGCTAGTAAAATACCCTGAGGTTTTGCCCTCTATTTCCGCATAACTTCTATAGCACGAGTACCTTACTGTTTCGTAGCACGGCAATCTTCTTTCCAAAGTTGCTAGGTTAGGTACAGTGCTAATTATATACATCTACATGCAGGTCGGATCTAAGACTATTCGCTTGCAGTGTTTTTCTCTAAATTTTCACTTTTTTGCATCACATGGTCAACATTTCATTTCCTACTTTTTCATCTCGCGGTCTCCCCTTATTTCCCCTTATACCCCACTACAACTAACAAAAATCATTATCAACTATATTCATCTTCAATTGCTAATTTTCTTCAACTATTAAATATGTGTATTGTGCAAGAGGACGCTACAGTAGTCCCTTAATCCAGCAGATGTCTGCTGTCTCCCCCTAGCGTTGTACCGCGTAGAGAGACATTTAGCAGCTGTCGTTGCACCCCAAGAGAGCTCCCTACGCGTGCATAGGGAAAGGGGAGGGGCAGCTCGCGGCTTGCCGCTACGGGCAGTCTTAGGCTATCCGCAACCGTTACCCCTAAATTTTTTCCCCCTATATCACTTTCCCCCCTATATTTCCCCCTATTTTTTTCATCTTCCGCAGCGGTTCCCCCTAAATACTCCCCCTATACCCCACTACAACTATAAAATATCATTATCTAACCATATTCATTTTCTATTACCATTTTTTCTTCAACTATTAAATACCAACCAACACCAAACTTAAGTCAAGGGGGTGCTACAGTCCACCCCTGGATCTAGCGGACGGCTGTGTTTGACACTAAAACTGTTTCGCGTAGAGATAGCTTTAGCGTCAAGCCGCTGCACCTCAAGAGCTACCCTATACGTGCACTATACAAGGGGAGAGGGAGGCTCGCCGCAAGCGCTGCGGACCAGCCTTTTAGTGGTCCAGCCCAGGACCTCTATTTTTTGCCCATCCCAAGCATAGCCCATCAATAGTCGGTGATCCATTTGAAAGCATTTAGACTCAGTTTGAGCTATTAGTGACTATACGAGATTATTATGACTGACGTGTGTTTTATAGATAATTAATAACGACAATGCCTTCACCAACATTTCATGGGGAGGCATCAGTGTGGTTCCACATGATAGTCTTATGTCTCCACATGGAATATCAACGAAGGCATGATCGCTGAACCTCGAGAATAGGGTCGTTGAACCAAAGCTCATGAGTCTTACGGTATGAGAAAATTATACTAGAGAGCTCCATGTTGCATCAGAGTGGTTTGACCCACGGGGGGTCGTCGGACCAAACAGTACAACTATAGCACCTAGGGTTCTTTTTCTATGGGAGCATCGGACCTTGCGAACCGGTTGATCCTCAGACCATCGGATCTCGATCCGGCAATCTCCAGAGAGGTTTTATGAGCATCGGATTGGTCAGATGAATGGCATGGGACCGCAAATACACTGTAATGACTATGTCTGATATAGTGAGGCAACTCTAACATTTGTATCTAGTCGGATCAAGATCTATGGTTCGATACTTAGTCGTCGGACGGTTCGATGACAGACGATTTTGCATAAGATTACTATAACGACAAGTTGGTTGGATGGAGCCCGTAAATACACCCCTAACCCGTCCTTTCGTTGTGTTAGCGTTGCTCAATTCATAGAGTTGTGCCTAGGCTGGTATTCAGGGTGCAAGACAATCCGACCCAGCTCAACTTTTGAAGGTAGGCTCGATAGCTACCATCACTACCGGAATTCGGGCCTTTGCCGAGTGTAGGAAACGGGTGACGCCTAAGAGGGGGGTGAATTAGGACTTCTAAAGCTATTACTAAACTAGGCCACAATTAAATTCCTAGAGCAAAACCTATGCAAGTAATCAAACTAGAAAGTGCAATCCAGGTTTTGTCTAAATGTTTCTATCTCTACCGCAAAGACTAAGTTTCAATCTACACTAAATAAGTATGAATACAAGATTGAAACTTAAATGCTTAATATAAATGCGAAAACTTAAAGAGCAAAGTAGAGAAGCAAACTCTCGTGGATGACGCCGGTATTTTTACCAAGGTATCCGAAACCATGCAAGGTCCCGACTAATCCTCATTGGTGCCCCTACGCAAAGGGAAGCCCACGCGAGGGCCAATCACCACGGTCGAGTAACTCCGTACAGAGCCGCGGGCCTTCTCCACGCGCAAGTGGTGCTCTGCTTCTGGCACCTCTCGGACGCTCCCCCGCCGTCTCCACTATCGAGCTTCCGACCGAAACGCCGCGGGCCTCGTTCCCTCCGGTACACGGTGGCAGCCGTGACAAAAACGCGGTTGTCACGGTCTCGCAAGACTCTCGCCCCACTCGGTACAATTACAACGACTCACGCAAGAGCCGAGGGGTTGTGTGGTTTGTCTAAACTCACTCAACTAACTAGGGTTCACCTACAGCAAGCGCTAAAGCGGTCTAACTAACCTAAGCACTTCACAAAGCACCTACGCTAATCACCGAGTGATTCTATTAAGCACTTGGGTGTTTGAGCTCTTGGAAATGTGCACTATATGCCTTGGTATGTTGCTTGGGCTCCCACACCTTCAAATGGTCGGTTGGGGGTGTATTTATAGCCCCCAACACAATTCTAGCCGTTGGAGAAAAGCTGCAGTTCTCTGCGGCACACCGGACAGTCCAGTGATGCACCGGACAGCGCACTGTAGCCTGTCCGGTGCGCCTAGCCGTTGCCTTATTAGAGCAGGTGACCGTTGGCGACGCAGGCTTTTCCACACCGGACAGTCTGGTGCTCACACCGAACAGTCCGGTGGTCTTCTCTCCGGGTGCCACCTAGAACTAGCCATTGGGCTGGAGTTCCTTGGTGCACCGGACAGTCCGGCGTGTGGGCACCGGACAGTCCGGTGCGCCTTCGCACAGACAATCCGCAGCAGCACACTTGAACTTTTCTTGGATCTTCTTAATGTCTTTTTTGAGGTGTTGTTTCCTCAATTCCTTAGTCCAAGTAAATCTTGCATCCCGTGAACTACAAACACAAACACTAGAAAACTTATTAGTTCACGGATTGTGTCGTTCATCAAACAGCAAAACTCAATTAGCCAAATGGCCCAGGGTCCATTTTCCTTACAATCTCCCCCTTTTTGGTGATTGATGACAACACAACCAAAGCAAGCAAATAATACAAGTATTTGAATGAAAATATGCAATCTACTTGCCAGGATGCATGATTGTCCCCACAAAGTGAAATTATGGACTTAAGCCTCCCCCTAACTCCATAATTTACTTACTACCTATTTTAGGACCAAATGACCAAAACCACTTGAAAAACCATTTGTAGATATAAAATTTTAAATTGGTGGTGTTTGGTGTTTGATATAGTTTTCATTGCTTTAGTCTCTAAACTTCTCCCCCTTTGGCATCAACCACCGAAAAGGAAGACATTAAAAGAATGTAGGAAGTAAATAAAAGCTTGCCCTCGTCAAGAATTTTATCAGATGATACCACTTAAAGTATACTAAATTAAATCACATGAATGGTACCAGTTGAACGGATTACTCCCCCTAAATGAGTGTTCTCTTTTAGAAAGAAGTTTCTCCCCCTTTTTAGAGATGAAGAAATACTCCCTTTGTGATTAGTCCCTTTGTAAAGAGAACGGCTCCGATACCAATTGAGAGCACCTAGAGGGGGGGTGAATAGGTGATCCTGTAAAACTTAAAAACTTATAGCCACAAAAACTTGATTAGGAGTTAGCACAGTAATGCCAAGTGGCTAGAGAGGAGTCTTAGCAAAACACAATAACCACAAGAAGATCAACACAGATAGACACAGTGGTTTATCCCGTGGTTCGGCCAAGTCCAACGCTTGCCTACTCCACGTTGTGGCGTCCCAACGGACGAGGGTTGAAATCAACCCCTCTCAAGCGGTCCAAAGACCTACTTGAATACCACGGTGTTTTGCTTGCTTTACTTTATCCCGCTTGCGAGGAATCTCCACAATTTGGAGTCTCTCGCCCTTACAAAGATGTTTCACAAAGAAGCGCGGAGTAAGGGAGGGATGAGCAACTCACACAAGACACAAAGATCACAGCAAATACGCACACACAAGACCCAGACTTGAGCTCAAGAGACTATCACGAGTTTCTCACTAGAACGGAGCTCAAATCACTAAGAATGTCGAACAAGTGCGCAAGAACGAAGTGTGAGTGATCAACTATGCTCAAAGAATGCTTGGATATCTTCTCCATGCGCCAAGGGGTCCCTTTTATAGCCCCAAGACAGCTAGGAGCCGTTGAGAGCATTGTGGAAGGCAATTCTTGCCTTCTGTCGACTGGCGCATCGGACAGTCCGGTGCACCACCAGTCACTGTCCGGTGCAGATTTCTTTCCTTAATTGGCGAAGTCGACCGTTGCAGATTCAGAGCCGTTGGCGCACCGGACACTGTCCGGTGCACACCGGACAGTCCGGTGCACCAATGTGACCGTTGGCTCGGCCACGCGTCACGCGCGGAATCCTCGACCGACCGTTGCCCTGGCTGACCGTTGGCTCACCGGACAGTCTGGTGCCTCACCGGACAGTCCGGTGAATTATAGCCGTACGCCGTTGATGGCTTCCCGAGACCGACGACTTCGCTTGTGAATGGCTCACCGGACAGTCCGGTGCACCACCAGACAGTCCGGTGATTTATACCGTACACCGCCGTCGAAGTCCCGAGAGCAGCAAGTTCGCCAGAGCCAGCCTGGCGCACCGGACACTGTCCGGTGCACCACCGGATAGTCCGGTGCACCCAGACTGCGCAGACTTTGGCTGAACAAAGCCATCTCTTTTCCAATTCGATTTCTCCTGTTTCCAGCACTTAGACACAATACATTAGTCCATAAAACAATGTACTAAGTCTAGAAACATACCTTTTGACTTGATTTGCACTTTGTCCACCACTTTGCATAGATTAACACAAAAGCACTTGTGTTGGCACTCAATCACCAAAATACTTAGAAATGGCCCAAGGACACATTTCCCTTTCAATCTCCCCCTTTTTGGTGATTTATGCCAACACAACAAAGAGCAACTAAAAGAAGTGCAATATCAATGCAAATGAGAACTCAAAAAGGTTTTGATTCAAATTTGGTATATATGGATCATACTTTGCCACCACTTGGTTTGTTTTTGCAAATCAACCTCAATTTCCTATCTCTAAGTCAAACACACTTGTAGAGACATAAAGAGAGTTGTTCCAATAGAAATTGATCACAGTATCAAAAACTCCCCCTATTTCCCATAATCAACCATTCTCCCCACAAGAGACCAACTTTTTGAGAGCACCTAGAGGGGGGTGAATAGGTGATCCTGTAACACTTCAAAAACTTAAGCCACAAAACTTGGTTACTTGTTAGCACAGTAATTTGCCAAATGGCTAGAGAAGGATCTCAACACAACACAATAACCAAGAGATATCAATCACAGAGATGGCACAGTGGTTATCCCGTGGTTCGGCCAAGACCAACGCTTGCCTACTCCACGTTGTGGCGTCCCAACGGACGAGGGTTGCAATCAACCCCTCTCAAGCGGTCCAAAGACCAACTTGAATACCACGGTGTTGCTTTGCTTCTCTTAATCCCGTTTGCGAGGAATCTCCACAGCTTGGAGCCTCTCGCCCTTACACAAGATGTTCACGAAGAATCACAGAGCAAGGGAGGGATTAGCAACTCACACACGACACAAAGATCACAGCGAATACGCACACGCAAAACCCAGACTTGAGCTCAAGAGACTAACACACTAGAACGGAGCTCAAGTCACTAAAATGTCGAACAAGTGCGCAAGAATGAAGTGTGAGTGATCAATGATGCTCAAAGGATGCTTGGTGTACTCCTCCATGCGCCTAGGGGTCCCTTTTATAGCCCCAAGGCAGCTAGGAGCCGTTGAGCATAAACTTGGAAAAGCCATTCTTGCCTTCTGTCATCGGGGCACCGGACAGTCCGGTGTACACCGGACACTGTCCGGTGACCGATTTCCTTCCTTAAATAGCGAAGCCGACCGTTGGCAGCCTGAGAGCCGTTGGCGCACCGGACATGTCCGGTGCACACCGGACAGTCTGGTGCTGTCTTCTAGCCGTTGGCTCGGCCACGTGTCCCGCGCAGATTGCGCGGCCGACCGTTGGCCCGGCCGACCGTTGGCTCACCGGACAGTCCGGTGCACACCGGACAGTCCGGTGAATTTTAGCCGTACGTCGCCGGTGAATTCCCGAGAGCAGCCACTTCGCTCGAGCCAGCCTGGCGCACCGGACACTGTCCGGTGCACCACCGGACACTGTCCGGTGCTTGCAGACTCAGCAGATTCTTGGCTGCTCGAGCCAAGACATTTCCAATTGGATTTTTCCTGTTTCCAGCACTTAGACACAATACATTAGTCCATAAAACAATGTACTAAGTCTGAGAAACATACCTTAATTCTTGATTTGTACTTTGTCCACCTTTTTACACTTAGGCACTTGTGTTGGACACTAAATCACCAAAATACTTAGAAATGGCCCAAGGGCACATTTCCCTTTCAATCTCCCCCTTTTGGTGATTTATGCCAACACAACATAAAGCAAGTAGAACAAGTACAAAATCAAATCAAATAAGAACTCAAAATTGTTTTGATTCAATTTTGACATATATGGATCACTCTATGCCACCACTTGGTTTGTTTTTGCAAATCAAACTCAAATTTCTATCTCTAAGTCAAACACACATGTTAAGACATAAAGAGAGTCATTCTAAGAGAAGTTGATTTAAGATTTCAAAAACTCCCCCTTTTTCCCATAATCAATACTTCTCCCCACAAGAAGCCAACTTTTGACAAGAGAGACAACAAAAGAGTTTTGACAAACTAAAAGCTCTATTCTACTATTTTCAAAATCTCTCAAGTGATAGCTGATCCATTTATCGCTTTGGCCTTTATTTTCTCCCCCTTTGGCATCAAGCACCAAAACGGGATCAATCGTGGCCCTTTAACCCCATTGCCTCACCAAAATCTTCAACTAAGAGCAAATAGGCAATAAGAGTATAACGATGAACTTGGAAGAGTTACTCTTTTCATCGGAGTGCAGTGGAAGTCTCGCATGGTCCAAGTCCACCTTTTCCCTTTCAATTTTCCTTGGAGACTAAAACAACCAAACTCAAGTACATGGTTAGCCACAAAGGGTCAAGTTGTAGCACAGCTCCCCCTAAATATGTGCATCACTTGCAAACAGTACTTGTGAGGTCCAGGGAGTGTTTGTACAACTTGAGCACCACAATAAGCAACAATATGCAGAATGAACAAAAGCATAAACACATGTATGCTACATTTCAATCCAAGTTCCGCGAATCTAAGATATTGAGCTCACTACGCAGCCTGCAAAAGGTCTTCTCATCTAAAGGCTTGGTAAAGATATCGGCTAGCTGGTTCTCGGTGCTAACATGAAACACTTCGATATCTCCCTTTTGCTGGTGGTCTCTCAAAAAGTGATGCCGGATGTCAATGTGCTTTGTGCGGCTGTGCTCAACAGGATTTTCCGCTATTCGAATAGCACTCTCATTATCACATAGGAGTGGGACTTTGCTCAGATTATAGCCAAAGTCCCTGAGGGTTTGCCTCATCCAAAGTAGTTGCGCACAACACTGTCCTGCGGCAACGTACTCGGCCTCAGCGGTGGATAGGGCAACGGAGGTTTGTTTCTTAGAGTTCCATGACACCAGGGACCTTCCTAAGAATTGGCACGTCCCTGATGTACTCTTCCTATCGACCTTACATCCAGCATAGTCGGAATCTGAGTACCCAATCAAGTCAAAGTTAGACCCCTTTGGATACCAGATCCCGAAGCAAGGCGTAGCGACTAAATATCGAAGAATTCGCTTCACAGCCACTAAGTGACACTCCTTCGGATCGGATTGAAATCTAGCACACATGCATACGCTAAGCATAATATCCGGTCTACTAGCACATAAATAAAGCAAAGAACCTATCATGGACCGGTATGCTTTTTGATCAACAGACTTACCTCCTTTGTTGAGGTCGGTGTGTCCGTTGGTTCCCATCGGCGTCTTTGCGGGCTTGGCGTCCTTCATCCCAAACCTCTTTAGCAAATCTTGTGTGTACTTCGTTTGGGAGATGAAGGTGCCGTCCTTGAGTTGCTTCACTTGGAACCCAAGGAAGTAGGTCAACTCGCCCATCATCGACATCTCGAATTTCTGCGTCATTACTCTGCTAAACTCTTCACAAGACTTTTGGTTAGTAGAACCAAATATTATGTCGTCGACATAAATTTGGCACACAAAAAGATCACCATCGCAAGTCTTAGTAAAAAGAGTTGGATCGGCTTTCCCAACCTTGAAAGCATTAGCAATTAAAAAGTCTCTAAGGCATTCATACCATGCTCTTGGGCTTGCTTAAGTCCATAGAGCGCCTTAGAGAGCTTACACGCGTGGTCGGGGTACCGTTCATCCTCGAAGCCAGGGGGCTGCTCCACGTACACCTCCTCCTTGATCGGCCCGTTGAGGAAGGCGCTCTTCACATCCATTTGGTACAACCTGAAAGAATGGTGAGCGGCATATGCTAGCAAGATACGAATTGATTCTAGCCTAGCCACAGGAGCAAAAGTCTCCTCAAAGTCCAAACCTGCGACTTGGGCATAACCTTTTGCCACAAGTCGAGCCTTGTTCCTCGTCACCACCCCGTGCTCGTCCTGTTTGTTGCGGAACACCCACTTGGTTCCCACAACATTTTGCTTGGGACGAGGCACCAGTGTCCAAACTTCGTTGCGCTTGAAGTTGTTGAGTTCCTCCTGCATGGCCAACACCCAGTCCGGATCTAGCAAGGCCTCTTCTACCCTGAAAGGCTCAATAGAAGAGACAAAAGAGTAATACTCACAAAAATTAACTAATCTTGAGCGAGTAGTTACTCCCTTGCTAATATCACCCAATATCTGGTCGACGGGATGATCCCTTTGAATTGTCGCTCGAACTTGGGTTGGAGGTGCCTGAGGTGCTTCTTCCTCTTGAACATCCTATGCTCCCCTTTGATCATGTGCCTCCACTTGAGGTACCTGTTCGTCATCTTGGGTTGGGGGATGCACCATAGTTGAGGAAGACGGTTGATCTTGCTCTAAATGTTCTTGAGGCCATACATCTCCAATCGCCATGGTGCGTATCGCGGCCGTTGGAACGTCTTCTTCATCTACATCATCAAGATCAACAACTTGCTCTCTTGGAGAGCCATTAGTCTCATCAAATACAACGTCGCTAGAGACTTCAACCAAACCCGATGATTTGTTGAAGACCCTATACGCCTTTGTATTTGAATCATAACCTAATAAAAACCCTTCTACGGCTTTGGGAGCAAATTTGGAATTCCTACCTTTCTTCACTAGAATGTAGCATTTACTCCCAAAAACACGAAAATACGATACATTAGGTTTGTTACCGGTTAGCAGCTCATACGACGTCTTCTTGAGGAGGCGGTGAAGGTAGACCCTGTTGATGGCGTGGCAAGCCGTGTTCACGGCTTCCGACCAAAAGCACTCGGGGGTCTTGAATTCTCCAAGCATAGTCCTTGCCATATCTATGAGCGTCCTGTTCTTCCTCTCTACCACACCATTTTGCTGAGGTGTGTAGGGAGCGGAGAACTCGTGCTTGATCCCCTCCTCCTCAAGAAACTCCTCCACTTGAAGGTTCTTGAATTCAGACCCGTTGTCGCTCCTTATCTTCTTCACCTTGAGCTCAAACTCATTTTGAGCTCTCCTTAGGAATCGCTTGAGGGTCCCTTGGGTTTCAGACTTATCCTGCAAAAAGAACACCCAAGTGAAGCGGGAAAAGTCATCAACGATAACTAGACCATACTTACTTCCTCCTATGCTCAGATAGGCGACGGGTCCGAAGAGGTCCATATGTAGCAGCTCCAGGGGTCTTGATGTTGTCATCACATTTTTGGTGTGATGAGAGCCTCCCACCTGTTTCCCTGCTTGACAAGCTGCACAAGGTCTATCTTTTTCGAAATGAACATTGGTTAGACCTATCACGTGTTCTCCCTTTAGAAGCTTGTGGAGGTTCTTCATCCCCACATGTGCTAAGCGGTGATGCCACAGCCAGCCCATGCAAGTCTTAGCCATTAAGCATGCATCTAGACCGGCCTCTTCTTTTGCAAAATCAACTAAGTAAAGCTTGCCGTCTAGTACACCCTTAAAAGCTAGTGAACCATCACATCTTCTAAAGACAAACACATCTACATTTGTAAACAAACAGTTATATCCCATATTGCATAATTGACTAACAGATAGCAAATTATATCCAAGAGACTCTACTAAAAACACATTAGAGATAGAGTGCTCATTTGAGATTGCAATTTTACCTAACCCTTTTACCTTGCCTTGATTCCCATCACCGAATATTATTGAATCTTGGGAATCTTTATTCTTGACGTAGGAGGTGAACATCTTCTTCTCCCCCGTCATATGGTTTGTGCATCCGCTGTCAATAATCCAGCTTGAACCCCCGGATGCATAAACCTGCAAGGCAAATTTAGGCTTGGGTCTTAGGTACCCAACTCATGTTGGGTCCTGCAAGGTTAGCACAAATATCCTTAGGGACCCAAATGCAAGTTTTGTCTCCCTTGCATCTTGCCCCTAATTTTCTAGCAACTATCTTCCTATCCTTTCTACAAATAGCAAAAGAAGCATTTAAAGCATGATATATTGTAGAAGGTTCATTAACTTTCCTAGGAACATTTACGACATTTCTCCTAGGCATATTATGAATAACATTTCTCCTACCAACATTTCTATCATGCACATAAGAGGAACTAGAAGCAACCATGGCATGAGAATCAAAGGCATTATATACATTACAACTCCTATAAGCATTTCTAGGTTGTCTTCTATCATAGTACATAAAGGCATGGTTCTTTTGCACACTACTAGCCATAGGGGCCTTCCCTTTCTCCTTGGCGGAGATGGGAGCCTTATGGCTTGTCAAGTTCTTGGCTTCCCTCTTGTAGCCAAGTCCATCCTTAATTGAGGGGTGTCTACCAACCGTGTAGGCATCCCTTGCAAATTTTAGCTTGTCAAATTCATTCTTGCTAGTCTTAAGTTGGGCATTAAGACTAGCTAATTCATCATTTAATTTGGAAATTGAAACTAAATGATCACTACAAGCATCAATGTCAAAATCTTTACACCTATTACAAGTTTCAACAATTTCTACACAAGAATTAGATTTACTAGCTACTTCTAGTTTAACATTTAAATCATCATTAAAACTTTTTAACTTAGCAATAGTTTCATGACAAGAAGATAATTCACTAGAGAGCATTTCATTCCTCTTAATTTCTAGAGCAAGAGATTTCTGTGCTTCTACAAATTTATCATGTTCTTCATACAACAAATCCTCTTGTTTTTCTAAAAGCATATTCTTGTCATTTAAGGCATCAATTAATTCATTAATTTTGTCTACCTTGGTTCTATCTAATCCCTTGAATAAGCATGAGTAATCTATCTCATCATCATCACTAGACTCATCTTCACTCGAAGAAGCATAAGTACTAGTATGAGTGCTTACTTTCTTCTCTCTTGCCATGAGGCAAGTGTGATGCTCGTTGGGGAAGAGGGATGACTTGTTGAAGGCGGTGGCGGCGAGTCCTTCATTGTCAGAGTCGGAGGAGGAACAATCCGAATCCCACTCCTTTCCGATATGTGCCTCGCCCTTGGCCTTCTTGTAATGCTTCTTTTTCTCCCTCTTGTTCCCTTGGTCCTGATCACTATCATTGTCGGGACAGTTAGCAATAAAATGACCAAGCTTACCGCATTTGAAGCATGAGCGCTTCCCCTTGGCTTTGGTCTTGCTTGGCTGCCCCTTGCGACTTTTAAGCGCCGTCTTGAAGCGCTTAATGATGAGGGCCATCTCCTCATCATTGAGTCCGGCCGCCTCAACTTGCGCCACCTTGCTTGGTAGCGCCTCCTTGCTCCTTGTTGCCTTGAGAGCAATGGGTTGAGGCTCATGACTAGAACCGTTCAACGCGTCGTCCACGTATCTTGCCTCCTTGATCATCATTCGCCCGCTTACGAACTTCCCAAGAACTTCTTCGGGCGACATCTTGGTGTACCTGGGATTTTCACGTATATTGTTCACCAATGAGGATCAAGAACGGTAAATGACCTTAGCATTAGGCGGACGATGTCGTGGTCCGTCCATCGCGTGCTCCCGTAGCTCCTTATTTTGTTGATAAGGGTCTTGAGCCGGTTGTATGTTTGTGTCGGCTCCTCGCCCCTTATCATCGCGAACCGTCCAAGCTCGCCCTCCACCAACTCCATTTTGGTGAGCAAGGTGACGTCGTTTCCCTCATGAGAGATCTTGAGGGTGTCCCAGATCTGCTTGGCATTGTCCAAGCCGCTCACCTTGTGATACTCATCCCTGCACAAAGAGGCTAGCAACACAGTAGTAGCTTGTGCATTTTTATGAATCTGTTCATTAATAAACACAGGGCTATCCGAGCTATCAAATTTCATTCCACTTTCCACAATCTCCCAAATGCTTGGATGGAGAGAAAACAGGTGAGTACGCATTTTGTGGCTCCAAAATCCGTAATCCTCTCCATCAAAGTGAGGGGGCTTGCCAAGTGGAATGGGGAGCAATTGAGCATTTGAACTATGCGGGATGCGCGAATAATCGAAAAAAAGTTTGAGTTAACCGTCTTTCGTCTATTGTAGTCGTCGTCGTCCTTTTGGGAGGAGGAAGATTCGTCGCTGTCGTAGTAGACAATTTCCTTGATGCGCCTTGTCTTCTTCTTCCTCCCGTCTTTTCTTTTGTGGCCCGAGCCTGAGTCGGTGGGCCTGTCATCATTGGGCTCGTTGACGAAGGACTCCTTCTCCTTGTCATTGATCACCATCCCCTTGCCTTTAGGATCCATCTCTTCAGGCGGTTAGTCCCTTTCTTGAAGAGAACGGCTCCGATACCAATTGAGAGCACCTAGAGGGGGGGTGAATAGGTGATCCTGTAACACTTCAAAAACTTAAGCCACAAAACTTGGTTACTTGTTAGCACAGTAATTTGCCAAATGGCTAGAGAAGGATCTCAACACAACACAATAACCAAGAGATATCAATCACAGAGATGGCACAGTTGTTATCCCGTGGTTCGGCCAAGACCAACGCTTGCCTACTCCACGTTGTGGCGTCCCAACGGACGAGGGTTGCAATCAACCCCTCTCAAGCGGTCCAAAGACCAACTTGAATACCACGGTGTTGCTTTGCTTCTCTTAATCCCGTTTGCGAGGAATCTCCACAGCTTGGAGCCTCTCGCCCTTACACAAGATGTTCACGAAGAATCACAGAGCAAGGGAGGGATTAGCAACTCACACACGACACAAAGATCACAGCGAATACGCACACGCAAAACCCAGACTTGAGCTCAAGAGACTAACACACTAGAACGGAGCTCAAGTCACTAAAATGTCGAACAAGTGCGCAAGAATGAAGTGTGAGTGATCAATGATGCTCAAAGGATGCTTGGTGTACTCCTCCATGCGCCTAGGGGTCCCTTTTATAGCCCCAAGGCAGCTAGGAGCCGTTGAGCATAAACTTGGAAAGCCATTCTTGCCTTCTGTCATCGGGGGCACCGGATAGTCCGGTGTACACCGGACACTGTCCGGTGACCGATTTCCTTCCTTAAATAGCGAAGCCGACCGTTGGCAGCCTGAGAGCCGTTGGCGCACCGGACATGTCCGGTGCACACCGGACAGTCCGGTGCCGTCTTCTAGCCGTTGGCTCGGCCACGTGTCCCGCGCAGATTGCGCGGCCGACCGTTGGCCCGGCCGACCGTTGGCTCACCGGACAGTCCGGTGCACACCGGACAGTCCGGTGAATTTTAGCCGTACGTCGCCGGTGAATTCCCGAGAGCAGCCACTTCGCTCGAGCCAGCCTGGCGCACCGGACACTGTCCGGTGCACCACCGGACAGTCCGGTGCTTGCAGACTCAGCAGATTCTTGGCTGCTCGAGCCAAGACATTTCCAATTGGATTTTTCCTGTTTCCAGCACTTAGACACAATACATTAGTCCATAAAACAATGTACTAAGTCTGAGAAACATACCTTAATTCTTGATTTGTACTTTGTCCACCTTTTTACACTTAGGCACTTGTGTTGGACACTAAATCACCAAAATACTTAGAAATGGCCCAAGGGCACATTTCCCTTTCACTTTTGACAAAAATAGCCAATAAGAGTATTTTGACAAAACAAAAGCTCTATACTATTATTTTCAAAATTCTCAAGTGGTAGCTGATCCATTTATTGCTTTGGCCTTATTTTCTCCCCCTTTGGCATCAAGCACCAAAACGGGATTAATCTTGGCCCTTTAACCCCATTGCCTCACCAAAATCTTCAAATAAGAATACAAAGGCAATAGGAGTACATGAGATGAACTTGGAATAAGTTACCCTCTCATCGGAGTGCAGTGGAAGTCTTTCATGGTCCAAGTCCACCTTTTCCCTTTCAAACCTCCTTTGAGACTAAATTAAGAACACTCAAACACATGGTTAGTCTCAAAGGGTCAAGTTGTAGCACATCTCCCCCTAAATATGTGCATCACTTGCAAATGGACTTGTGAGGTCCGGGGAGTACTTGTACAACTTGAGCACCATAAGTAAACAAAATGCATAAGGAACATGATCAAGGGCATAAACACATGTATGCTATAAATCAATCCAAGTTCCGCGAATCTAAGACATTTAGCTCACTACGCAGCCTACAAAAGGTCTTCTCATCTAGAGGCTTGGTAAAGATATCGGCTAGCTGGTTCTCGGTGCTAATATAGAACACTTCGATATCTCCCTTTTGCTGGTGGTCTCTCAAAAAGTGATGCCGGATGTCAATGTGCTTTGTGCGGTTGTGCTCAACATGATTGTCCGCTATGCGGATAGCACTCTCATTGTCACATAGGAGTGGGACTTTGCTCAGATTGTAGCCAAAGTCTCGGAGGGTTTGCCTCATCCAAAGTAGTTGCGCGCAACACTGTCCTGCGGCAACATACTCGGCCTCAGCGGTGGATAGGGCAACGGAAGTTTGTTTCTTAGAATTCCATGACACCAGGGACCTTCCTAAGAATTGGCACGTCCCCGATGTACTCTTCCTATCGACCTTACATCCAGCATAGTCGGAATCTGAATATCCAATCAAGTCAAAGGTAGACCCCTTTGGATACCAGATCCCGAAGCAAGGAGTAGCGACTAAGTATCTAAGAATTCGCATCACGGCCACAAGGTGACACTCCCTTGGATCAGATTGAAATCTAGCACACATGCATACACTAAGCATAATATCCGGTCTACTAGCACATAAATAAAGTAAAGACCCTATCACGGACCGGTATGCTTTTTGATCAACGGACTTACCTCCTTTGTTGAGGTCGGTGTGTCCGTCAGTTCCCATCGGCGTCTTTGCGGGCTTGGCGTCCTTCATCCCAAACCGCTTTAGCAAGTCTTGCGTGTACTTTGTTTGGGAGATGAAGGTTCCATCCTTGAGTTGCTTCACTTGGAACCCAAGAAAGTAGTTCAACTCGCCCATCATCGACATCTCGAATTTCTGCGTCATCACCCTGCTAAACTCTTCACAAGACTTTTGGTTAGTAGAACCAAATATTATGTCATCGACATAAATTTGGCACACAAAAAGATCACCATCGCAAGTCTTAGTGAAAAGAGTTGGATCGGCTTTCCCAACCTTGAAAGCATTTGCAATTAAAAAGTCTCTAAGGCATTCATACCATGCTCTTGGGGCTTGCTTAAGTCCATAGAACGCCTTAGAGAGCTTACACACGTGGTCGGGTACCGTTCATCCTCGAAGCCAGGGGGTTGCTCCACGTACACCTCCTCCTTGATCGGCCCGTTGAGGAAAGCGCTCTTCACATCCATTTGGAACAACCTGAAAGAATGATGAGCGGCATATGCTAGCAAAATACGAATTGATTCTAGCCTAGCCACAGGAGCAAAAGTCTCCTCAAAGTCCAAACCTGTGACTTGGGCATAACCTTTTGCCACAAGTCGAGCCTTGTTCCTTGTCACCACCCCGTGCTCGTCTTGTTTGTTGAGGAACACCCACTTGGTTCCCACAACATTTTGCTTGGGACGAGGCACCAGTGTCCAAACTTCATTCCTCTTGAAATTATTGAGCTCTTCCTGCATGGCCAACACCCAGTCCAGATCTAGCAAGGCCTCTTCTACCCTGAAAGGCTCAATAGAAGAGACAAAAGAGTAATGCTCACAAAAATTCACCAATCTAGAGCGAGTAGTTACTCCCTTGCTAATATCACCCAAAATTTGGTTGACGGGATGATTCCTTTGAATCGTCGCTCGAACTTGGGTTGGAGGAGCCTGAGGTGCTTCTTCCTCTTCAACTTGGACATCCTGTGCTCCCCCTTGATCACGCGCCTCCACTTGAGGTACCTGTTCGTCATCTTGGGTTGGGGGATTCACCATCGTTGAGGAAGAAGGTTGATCTTGCTCTTTTTGTTCCCGAGGCCGCACATCTCCAATCGCCATGGTGTGTATCTCGGCCGTTGGAACGCCTTCTTCATCTACATTATCAAGATCAACAACTTGCTCTCTTGGAGAGCCATTAGTCTCATCAAATACAATGTCGCTAGAGACTTCAACCAAACCCGATGATTTGTTGAAGACCCTATACGCCTTTGTATTTGAGTCATAACCTAATAAAAACCCTTCTACAGCTTTGGGAGCAAATTTAGAAGTTCTACCTTTCTTCACAAGAATATAACACTTGCTCCCAAATACACGAAAGTAAGACACATTGGGTTTGTTACCGGTTAGAAGCTCATACGAAGTCTTCTTGAGGAGGCGGTGAAGGTAGACCCGGTTGATGGCATGGCAAGCCGTGTTCACGGCTTCCGACCAAAAGCGCTCGGGGGTCTTGAACTCTCCAAGCATCGTCCTCGCCATATCGATGAGCGTCCTATTCTTCCTCTCTACCACACCATTTTGTTGTGGTGTGTAGGGAGTGGAGAACTCGTGCTTGATCCCTTCCTCCTCAAGATACTCCTCCACTTGAAGGTTCTTGAACTCGGACCCGTTGTCGCTCCTTATCTTCTTCGCCTTGAGCTCAAACTCATTTTGAGCTCTCCTGAGGAAGCGCTTGAGGGTCCCTTGGGTTTCAGATTTATCCTGCAAAAAGAATACCCAAGTGAAGCGGGAAAAATCATCAACTATAACAAGACCATACTTACTTCCTCCTATACATAGATAGACGACGGGTCCGAAGAGGTCCATATGAAGCATCTCCAAAGGTCTTGATGTGGTCATCACATTTTTGGTGTGATGAGAGCTTCCCACCTGTTTGCCTGCTTGACAAGCTGCACAAGGTCTATCTTTTTCGAAATGCACATTAGTTAGACCTATCACGTGTTCTCCCTTTAGAAGCTTGTGAAGGTTCTTCATCCCCACATGTGCTAAACGGCGATGCCACAGCCAGCCCATGCAAGTCTTAGCAATTAAGCATGCATCTAGACCGGCCTCCTCTTTTGCAAAATCAACTAAATAAAGTTTGTCGTCTAGTACACCCTTAAAAGCTAGTGAACCATCACACCTTCTAAAGACAGACACATCTACATTTATGAATAAACAATTATATCCCATTTTACAAAGTTGACTAACGGATAACAGATTATATCCAAGCGACTCAACTAAAAACACATTAGAAATAGAGTGCTCGGACGAAATAGCAATCTTCCCTAACCCTTTTACCTTGCCTTGGTTCCCATCACCGAATATGATTGAATCTTGGGAATCCTTGTTCTTGACGTAGGAAGAGAACATCCTCTTTTCCCCCGTCATGTGGTTTGTGCATCCGCTGTCGATAATCCAGCTTGAGCCCCCGGATGTATAAACTTGCAAGGCAAATTTAGGCTTCGGTCTTAGGTACCCAACTCATGTTGGGTCCTACAAGGTTAGTTATAATGGTCTTAGGCACCCAAATGCAAGTTTTATCTCCCTTGCATCTTGCCCCTAATTTCCTAGCAATTACCTTCTTATCCTTTCTACAAATGGCAAATGAAGCATTGCAAGCATGATATATTGTTGAAGGTTCATTAATTTTCCTAGGAATATTAACAATATTTCTCCTAGGCATATGATGAACAACATTTCTCCTAGACATATCTCTACCATGCATATAGGAAGAACTACAAGCAAACATGGCATGAGAATCAAAAGCATCATAACTTATATAGGCATTCCTAGAATGTCTCCTATCATGATACATGAAAGCATGGTTCTTTTTAGCACTACTAGCCATAGGGGCCTTCCCTTTCTCCTTGGCGGAGATGGGAGCCTTATGGCTTGTTAAGTTCTTGGCTTCCCTCTTGAAGCCAAGTCCATCCTTAATTGAGGGGTGTCTACCAATCGTGTAGGCATCCCTTGCAAATTTTAACTTATCAAATTCACTCTTGCTAGTCTTAAGTTGGGCATTAAGACTAGCTAGTTCATCATTTAACTTTGCAATAGACACTAGGTGTTCACTACAAGCATCAACATTAAAATCTTTACACCTAGTGCAAATCACAACATGTTCTACACAAGAGTTAGATCTATTTGCTACTTCTAGTTTAGCATTTAAATCATTGTTAACATCTTTTAAACTAGAAATTGTCTCATGTCAAGTAGATAGTTCACAAGAAAGCATTTCATTCCTCTTGATTTCTAAAGCAAGGGATTTTTGAGCCTCTACAAACTTATCATGTTCTTCATATAAAAGATCCTCTTGCTTCTCTAATAATCTATTCTTATCATTCAAGGCATCAATTAATTTGTTAATCTTATTAACCTTGGTTCTATCTAGACCCTTGAATAAACAAGAATAATCTATTTCATCATCATCACTAGACTCATCCTCACTTGAAGAAGCATAAGTAGTATTGTCTCGAGTACATACCTTCTTCTCCTTCGCCATGAGGCATGTGTGACGCTCGTTGGGGAAGAGGGATGACTTGTTGAAGGCGGTGGCAGCAAGTCCTTCATTGTCGGAGTCGGATGACGAACAATCCGAGTCCCACTCCTTGCCAAGGTGTGCCTCGCCCTTAGCCTTCTTGTATGCCTTCTTCTCCCTCTTGTTCCCTTGTTCCTGGTCACTATCATTATCGGGATAGTTAGCGATAAAATGACCAATCTTACAACATTTGAAGCATGAGTGCTTCCCCTTTGTCTTGGTCTTGCTTGGCTGCCCCTTGCGACCCTTTAGCGCCGTCTTGAAGCGCTTGATGATGAGGGCCATCTCTTCATCATTGAGCCCTGCCGCCTCAACTTGCGCCACCTTGCTAGGTAGCGCCTCCTTGCTCCTCGTTGCCTTGAGAGCAACGGGTTGAGGCTCATTGATTGGACCATTCAATGTGTCGTCCACGTATCTCGCCTCCTTGATCATCATTCGCCCGCTTACGAACTTTCCAAGAACTTCTTCGGGCGACATCTTGGTGTACCTAGGATTTTCATGAATATTGTTCACCAGATGTGGATCAAGTACAGTAAAAGACCTTAGCATTAGGCAAACAACGTCGTGGTCCATCCAACGCGTGCTTCCATAGCTCCTTATCTTGTTGATGAGGGTCTTGAGCCGGTTGTATGTTTGGGTTGGCTCCTCTCCCCTTATCATTGCGAATCTTCCAAGCTCGCCCTCCACCAACTCCATTTTGGTGAGCATGGTGATGTCGTTCCCCTCATGTGAGATCTTGAGGGTGTCCCAGATCTGCTTGGCATTGTCCAAGCCGCTCACCTTATTGTACTCTTCCCTGCACAAAGATGCTAAAAGGACAGCAGTAGCTTGTGCATTTTTATGGATTTGTTCATTTATAAACATGGGACTATCCGAGCTATCAAATTTCATTCCACTTTCTACAATCTCCCATATGCTTGGATGGAGAGAGAACAAGTGACTACGCATTTTGTGACTCCAAAATCCGTAGTCCTCCCCATCAAAGTGTGGAGGTTTTCCAAGAGGAATGGAAAGCAAATGTGTATTTGAGCTATGCGGAATACGCGAATAATCGAAAGAGAAGCTTCAGTTAACCGTCTTTCTTTTGTCGTAGTCGTTGTCGTCGTTGTCCTTTTGGGAAGAAGTGGACTCGTCGCTGTCGTCATAGTAGACGATCTCCTTGATGCGTCTTATCTTCTTCTTCTTCCCGTCTTTTCGTTTGTGGCCCGAGCCCGAGTCAGTAGGCTTGTCATCCTTTGGCTCGTTGACGAAGGACTCCTTCTCCTTATTATTGATTACAATCCCCTTGCCCTTAGGATCCATCTCTTCGGGCGATTAGTCCCTTTATGAAGAGAACGACTCCGATACCAATTTAGAGCACCTAGAGGGGGGGTGAATAGGTGATCCTGTAAAACTTAAAAACTTATAGCCACAAAAACTTGATTAGGAGTTAGCACAGTAATGCCAAGTGGCTGGAGAGGAGTCTTAGCAAAACACAATAACCACAAGAAGATCAACACAGATAGACACAGTGGTTTATCCCATGGTTCGGCCAAGTCCAACGCTTGCCTACTCCACGTTGTGGCGTCCCAACGGACGAGGGTTGCAATCAACCCCTCTCAAGCGGTCCAAAGACCTACTTGAATACCACGGTGTTTTGCTTGCTTTACTTTATCCCGCTTGCGAGGAATCTCCACAACTTGGAGTCTCTCGCCCTTACAAAGATGTTTCACAAAGAAGCGCGGAGTAAGGGAGGGATGAGCAACTCACACAAGACACAAAGATCACAGCAAATACGCACACACAAGACCCAGACTTGAGCTCAAGAGACTATCACGAGTTTCTCACTAGAACGAAGCTCAAATCACTAAGAATGTCGAACAAGTGCGCAAGAACGAAGTGTGAGTGATCAACTATGCTCAAAGAATGCTTGGATATCTTCTCCATGCGCCAATGGGTCCCTTTTGCCCCAAGGCAGCTAGGAGCCATTGAGAGCATTGTGGGAAGGCAATTCTTGCCTTCTGTCGACTGGCGCACCGGACAGTCCAGTGCACCACCGGACACTGTCCGGTGCAGATTTTAATTGGCGAAGTCGACCGTTGCAGATTTAGAGCCGTTGGCGCACCGGACACTGTCCGGTGCACCAATGTGACCGTTGGCTCGGCCACGCGTCACGCGCGGAATCCTCGGCCGATCGTTGCCCCGGCTGACCGTTGGCTCACCGGACAGTCCGGTGAATTATAGCCGTACGCCGTTGATGGCTTCCCGAGACCGACGACTTCGCCTGTGAACGGCTCACCGGACAGTCCGGTGTACCACCGGACAGTCCGGTGATTTATACCGTACACCACCGTTGAAGTCCCGAGAGGAGCAAGTTCGCCAGAGCCAGCCTGGCGCACCGGACACTATCCGGTGCACCACCGGACAGTCCGGTGCACCCAGACTGCGCAGACTTTGGCTGAACAAAGCCATCTCTTTTCCAATTCGATTTCTCCTGTTTCCAGCACTTAGACACAATACAATAGTCCATAAAACAATGTACTAAGTCTAGAAACATACCTTTTGACTTGATTTGCACTTTGTCCACCACTTTGCATAGATTAACACAAAAGCACTTGTGTTGGCACTCAATCACCAAAATACTTAGAAATGGCCCAAGGGCACATTTCCCTTTCACATACCCATTAGATTAATCTTGCGGATCATCCTCATTACCTTTCCGACGCGTCGGATTGTTTCTTCGTCCTTGGAGGATGATGTGCATGGTTGATTACCCTCATCATCATCACTTTCCTCTTCTTCCTCTTCTTCACTTGAGGAACTTGGAGTGGGAGCCTTCTTTTTGCTCTTCCTCTCATCACATGCAAAAGCATATGATCTTGAGGAAGTTGGCTCCTCTCCCCGACTCATTTTTCGTGACATCTCAAAGGCCGCGATTTTTCCAATCACAATGGTCGGGGTCATGTTGCTCAAGTCCTCCATGTTGTGAAGGATGGTGATGATGCTCCCATATCTTTGTTGTGGTACCAGGGAGATAATCTTTCTCACAATGTCTGCATCACCTAGCTTATTAATGCCAATAGAATTGAGCTCATTGATAATTAGATTCAAACGAGAATACATGTCTCTAACAAGCTCATCATCTTTCATAGCAAAAGAGTTATACTCATTTAAGACTAGGCAATGTTTTTGCTCACGGACATTGGATGTGCCGTCATGGAGCTCATGCAATTTTAGCCAAATCTCATTAGCAAATTTCAAGGTAAATACTTGATTAAAAATATCCATGCTAAGAGATTCATACAAGCAATTTTTGGCTCTAGCATTTAAATGAATTTCTTTTTCCTCACTCGTGGTGGGTTTCTCGGGATTCTTGAGGGGTTTCATCCCGTCACGAGTGACTCTCCAAACACCTAGATCAACGGCCTCTAGGTAACAAGCCATTCTAGCACTATAATATGGGAAGTTAGTGCCGTCGAAGTGTGGTGTCCTATGGGTATCCAGCCCTTCCTCTAAAAAGCGTCGGCTCTTTTAGCGGTGAAGCTAAAGCGTTTCAAATGAGCCAAGCCGGCTCTGATACCACTTGTAGGAAACAGGTGACGCCTTAGGGGGGGGTGAATTAGGACTTCTAAAACTATTACTAAACTAGGCCACAATTAAATTCCTAGAGCAAAACCTATGCAAGTAATCAAACCAGAAAGTGCAATCTAGGTTTTGTCTAAATGTTGCTATCTCTACCGCAAATGCTAAGTTTCAATCTACACTAAATAAGTATGAATACAAGATTGAAACTTAAATGCTTAATATAAATGCGGAAACTTAAAGAGCAAAGTAGAGAAGCAAACTCTCGTGGATGACGTCGGTATTTTTAACGAGGTATCCGGAACCACGCAAGGTCCTGACTAATCCTCGTTGGTGCCCCTACGCAAAGGGAAGCCCACACGAGGGCCAAGCACCATGGTCGAGTAACTCCGTAGAGAGCCGCGGGCCTTCTCCACGCGCAAGTGGTGCTCCGCTTCCGGCACCTCTCGGACGCTCCCTGCCGTCTCCACTATCGAGCTTCCGACCGAAACGTTGCGGGCCTGAGAGCACCTAGAGGGGGTGAATAGGTGATCCTGTAGAACTTGAAACTTAAGCCACAAAAACTTGGTTAAGTGTTAGCACAATAATTGCCAAGTGGCTAGAGAGGAGTCTCAACAAAAACACAATAACCACAAGAGATCAATCATAGAGATGGCATGGTGGTTATCCCGTGGTTCGACCAAGACCAACGCTTGCCTACTCCATGTTGTGGCGTCCCAACGGACGAGGGTTGCAATCAACCCCTCTCAAGCGGTCCAAAGACCCACTTGAATACCACGGTGTTTTGCTTGCTTTTCTTAATCCCGTTCGCGAGGAATCTCCACAACTTGGAGCCTCTCGCCCTTACACTTGAAGTTCACAAAGAAACACAGAGCAAGGGAGGGATTAGCAACTCACACAAGACACTAAGATCACAACAAATGCACACACACAAGACCCAGACTTAAGCTCAAAAGACTAGCACACTAGAACGGAGCTCAAATCACTAGAATGTCGAACAAGTGCGCAAGAATGAAGTGTGAGTGATCAAGATTGCTCAAGGAATGCTTGGTGTGCTCCTCCATGCGCCTAGGGGTCCCTTTTATAGCCCCAAGGCAGCTAGGAGCCGTTGAGAGCAATTCTGGAAGGCAGATCTTGCCTTCTGTCGACTGGCGCACCGGACAGTCCGGTGCACCACCGGACACTGTCCGGTGCAGATATCCTTCCTTATTTGGCGAAGTCGACCGTTGGAGTCTGAGAGCCGTTGGCGCACCGGACACTGTCCGGTGCACCAATGTGACTGTTGGCTCGGCCACGCGTCACGCGCGGAATCCTCGGCCGACCGTTGCCCCGGCTGACTGTTGACTCACCGGACAGTCCGGTGCACCATCGGACAGACCGGTGAATTTTAGTCGTACGCTGTTAATCATCTCCCGAGAGCGACGAGTTCGCCTGTGAACGGCTCACCGGACAGTCCGGTGCACCACCGGACAGACCGGTGAATTTTAGCCGTACACGCCGTCGAAGTCCCAAGAGCAACCTGTTCGCCAGAGCCAGCCTGGCGCACCGGACACTGTCCGGTGCACCACCGGACAGTCCGGTGCACCCAGACTGAGCAGACTTTGGCTGAAAAAAGTCATCTCATTTCCAATTCAATTTTTCCTGTTTCCAGCACTTAGACACAATACATTAGTCCATAAAACAATGTACTAAGTCTAGAAACATACCTTTTGACATGATTTGTATTTTGTCCACCATTTCACATAGATTAACACAAAGACACTTATGTTGGCACTCAATCACCAAAATACTTAGAAATGGCCCAAGGGCACATTTCCCTTTCAATCTCCCCCTTTTTGGTGATTTATGCCAACACAACATAAAGTGACTAGAACAAGTGCAATATCAATGCAAATGAAAACCAAAAGTTGTTTTGAATCAATTTTGGCATATATGGATCACTCTTTGCCACCACTTGGTTTGTTTTTGCAAATCAAACTCAAATTCCTATCTCTAAGTCAAATCCACTTGTAGAGACATAAAGAGAGGTATTCCAAAGGAAATTGATCAAGGATTTCAAAAACTCCCCCTTTTCCCATAATCAACACTTCTCCTCACAAGAGGCCAACTTTTGACAAAAGAGACAATAAAAGAGTTTTGACAAACCAAAAGCTCTAATCTACCATTTTCAAAATTTCTCAAGTGGTAGCTGATCCATCTATTGCTTTGGCCTTTATTTTCTCCCCCTTTGGCATCAAGCACCAAAACGGGATCAATCTTGGCCCTAGAACCCCATTGCCTCACCAAAAATCTTCAATAAGAATGCAAAGGCAATAAGAGTACATAAGATGAACTTGGAATAAGTTACCCTCTCATCGGAGTGCAGTGGAAGTCTTTCATGGTCCAAGTCCACCTTTTCCCTTTCAAACCTCCTTTGAGACTAAAACAAGCAAATTCAAGCACACGGTTAGTCTCAAAGGGTCAAGTTGTAGCACAGCTCCCCCTAAATATGTGCATCACTTGCAAAAAGGACTTGTGAGGTCCAGGGAGTGTTTGTACAACTTGAGCTCCATACATAAGCAACAAAATGCATAAGGAACATGATCAAGGCATAAACACATGTGTGCTATAAATCAATCCAAATTCCGCGAATCTAGGATATTTAGCTCACTACGCAGCCTCCAAAAGGTCTTTTCATCTAAAGGCTTAGTGAAGATATCGGCTAGCTGGTTCTCGGTGCTAACATGAAACACTTCGATATCTCCCTTTTGCTGGTTGTCTCTCAAAAAGTGATGTCGGATGTCAATGTGCTTTGTGCGGCTGTGCTCAATAGGATTTTCCGCTATTCGGATAGCACTCTCATTGTCACATAGGAGTGGGACTTTGCTCAGATTGTAGCCAAAGTCCCGGAGGGTTTGCCTCATCCAAAGTAGTTGCGCGCAACACTGTCCTGCGGCAACATACTCGGCCTCAGCGGTGGATAGAGCAACGGAAGTTTGTTTCTTAGAGTTCCACGACACCAGAGACCTTCCTAAGAATTGGCACGTCCCCGATGTACTCTTCCTATCGACCTTACATCCAGCATAGTCGGAATCTGAATATCCAATCAAGTCAAAGTTAGACCCCTTTGGATACCAGATCCCGAAGCAAGGCGTAGCGACTAAATATCTAAGAATTCGCTTCACAGCCACTAAGTGACACTCCTTAGGATCGGATTGAAATCTAGCACACATGCATACACTAAGCATAATATCCGGTCTACTAGCACATAAATAAAGCAAAGAACCTATCATGGACCGGTATGCTTTTTGATCGACGGACTTACCTCCTTTGTTGAGGTCGGTGTGTCTGTCAGTTCCCATCGGCGTCTTTGCGGGCTTGGCGTCCTTCATCCCAAACCGCTTTAGCAAGTCTTGCGTGTACTTCGTTTGGGAGATGAAGGTGTCGTCCTTGAGTTGCTTCACTTGGAACCCAAGGAAGTAGTTCAACTCGCCCATCATCGACATCTCAAATTTCTGCGTCATTACCCTGCTAAACTCTTCACACGACTTTTGATTAGTAGAACCAAATATTATGTCATCGACATAAATTTGGCACACAAAAAGATCACCATCGCAAGTCTTAGTAAAAAGAGTTGGATCGGCTTTCCCAACCTTGAAAGCATTAGCAATTAGAAAGTCTCTAAGGCATTCATACCATGCTCTTGGGGCTTGCTTAAGTCCATAGAGCGCCTTAGAGAGTTTACACACGTGGTCGGGGTACCGTTCATCCTCGAAGCCAGGGGGTTGCTCCACGTACACCTCCTCCTTGATCGGCCCGTTGAGGAAAGCGCTCTTCACATCCATTTGGTACAACCTGAAAGAATGGTGAGCGGCATATGCTAGCAAAATACGAATTGATTCTAGCCTAGCCACAGGAGCAAAAGTCTCCTCAAAGTCCAAACCTGCGACTTGGGCATAACCTTTTGCCACAAGTCGAGCCTTGTTCCTCGTCACCACCTCGTGCTCGTCCTGTTTGTTGCGGAACACCCACTTGGTTCCTACAACGTTTTGCTTGGGACGAGGCACCAGTGTCCGAACTTCATTGCGCTTGAAGTTGTTGAGTTCCTCCTGCATGGCCAACACCCAGTCCGGATCTAGCAAGGCCTCTTCCACCCTAAAAGGCTCAATAGAAGAGACAAAGGAGTAATGCTCACAAAAATTAACTAATCTAGAACGAGTAGTTACTCCCTTGCTAATATCACCCAAAATTTGGTCGACGGGATGATCCCTTTTAATCGTCGCTCGAACTTGGGTTGGAGGTGCCTGAGGTGCTTCTTCCTCTTCAACTTGAACATCCTGTGCTCCCCCTTGATCATGCGCCTCCACTTGAGGTACCTGTTCGTCATCTTGGGTTAGGGGATGCACCATAATTGAGGAAGAAGGTTGATCTTGCTCCTTTTGTTCCAGTGGCCTCACATCTCCAATCGCCATGGTGCGCATTGCGGCCGTTGGAACATCTTCTTCATCTACATCATCAAGATCAACAACTTGCTCTCTTGGAGAGCCATTAGTATCATCAAATACAACGTCGCTAGAGACTTCAACCAAACCCAATGATTTGTTGAAGACCCTATACGCCTTTGTATTCGAATCATAACCTAATAAAAACCTTCTACAGCTTTGGGAGCAAATTTAGAGGTTCTACCTTTCTTCACAAGAATGTAACACTTACTCCCAAATACACGAAAATAAGACACATTGGGTTTGTTACCAGTTAGCAGCTCATATGAAGTCTTCTTGAGGAGGCGGTGAAGACAGACCCTGTTGATGGCGTGGCAAGCCGTGTTCACGGCTTCCGACCAAAAACGCTCGGGGGTCTTGAACTCTCCAAGCATAGTCCTCGCCATATCGATGAGTGTCCTGTTCTTCCTCTCTACCACACCATTTTGCTGAGGTGTGTAGGGAGCGGAGAACTCATGCTTGATCCCCTCCTCCTCAAGGAACTCTTCCACTTGAAGATTCTTGAATTCGGACCCGTTGTCGCTTCTTATCTTCTTCACCTTGAGCTCAAACTCATTTTGAGCTCTCCTGAGGAAGCGCTTGAGGGTCCCTTGGGTTTCAGATTTATCCTGCAAAAAGAATACCCAAGTGAAGCGAGAAAAATCATCAACTATAACAAGACCATACTTACTTCCTCCTATACTTAGATAGGCGACGGGTCCGAAGAGGTCCATATGAAGCATCTCCAAGGGTCTTGATGTGGTCATCACATTTTTGGTGTGATGAGAGCCTCCCACCTGTTTCCCTGCTTAACAAGCTGCACAAGGTCTATCTTTTTCGAAATGTACATTAGTTAGACCTATCACGTGTTCTCCCTTTAGAAGCTTGTGGAGGTTCTTCATCCCCACATGTGCTAAGCGACGATGCCACAGCCAGCCCATGCAAGTCTTAGCAATTAAGCATGCATCTAGACCGGTCTCTTCTTTTGCAAAATCAACCAAATAAAGTTTGCCGTCTAGTACACCCTTAAAAGCTAGTGAACCATCACATCTTCTAAAGACAGACACATCTACATTTGTGAAAAGACAATTATATCCCATTTTGCATAATTGACTAACAGATAACAAATTATATCCAAGCGACTCAACCAAAACACATTAGAAATAGAGTGCTCAGATGAAATAGCAATTTTACCTAACCCTTTTACCTTGCCTTGGTTCCCATCACCGAATATTATTGAATCTTGGGGATCCTTGTTCTTGACGTAGGAAGAGAACATCCTCTTTTCCCCCGTCATGTGGTTTGTGCATCCACTGTCGATAATCCAGCTTGAACCCCCGGATGCATAAACCTGCAAGGCAAATTTAGGCTTGGGTCTTAGGTACCCAACTCTTGTTGGGTCCTACAAGGTTAGTCACAATTGTCTTAGGGACCCAAATGCAAGTTTTATCTCCCTTGCATCTTGCCCCTAACTTCCTAGCAATCACTTTCTTATTTTTCCTATAAATGGCAAAAGAAGCATTGCAAGTATGATATATTGTAGATGGTTCATTAACTTTCCTAGGAATATTAACAACATTTCTCCTAGGCATATTATGAACAACATTTTTCCTACCAACATTTCTATCATGCACATAGGAAGAACTAGAAGCAAACATGGCATGAGAATCAAAAGCATCATATGCATTATAACTCCTATAAGCATTTCTAGATTGTCTCCTGTCATGGTACATAAAAACATGGTTCTTTTGCACACTATTAGCCATAGGGGCCTTCCCTTTCTCCTTGGCGGAGATGGGAGCCTTATGGCTTGTTAAGTTCTTGGCTTCTTTCTTGAAGCCAAGACCATCCTTAATTGAGGGGTGTCTACCAATCGTGTAGGCATCCCTTGCAAATTTTTAATTTATCAAATTCACTCTTGCTAGTCTTAAGTTGAGCATTAAGACTAGCTACTTCATCATTTAGTTTGGAAATGCACTCTAGGTGTTCACTATAAGTATCAACATTAAGATCTTTACACCTAGTGCAAACATGTTCTACACAAGAGTTAGATTTGCTAGCTACTTCTGGTTTAGCATTCAAATCATCATTAACACCTTTTAAAGTAGCAATGTGTTGGGGGCCTTCGTCCTCCGAAGGTCCTCAAAAACAAGACTTGACAATGTTTTCCAAGTGAATTATATGAACAGGTATTTTCGGACTCAGATTATGGACATGGAGTACGGACAGGACGAAGCTTAAGCCAGACGAAAGGGGGTTGAGATGAAGGACGGGCTGGTTACCATGCTGTACGAAGGATGGCGCGCAGCCGAAGCTATGCGCAGGAAAGCTTCGTCGCGATAGCAGAACGGGGAACCGACCTAAAGGTGAAAAGACTACTTAGGCCTTGACAGATTCCCATAGGTCATTAGCGAATGTAATGGGCATGAATGTAATTTTACATGGGCTGCGTCCCACGCCTATAAATAGATGAACAGTACTCCTGTACTGTTCACGCTGACCTGGCATTTGCTTTTGCGTCATCCTTGTACTTTTGTCTTCCTGCAATCCGAAGGTACACTTGTAATTTGAAGTCATTTCTATTGTTATATAATAATAAAATAGAAATGACGTTATGATGAAATTTAAATGTTTATATTACTTTTCATGTTGCGTGTAAGTCCTTCGTCATATCTTATTGTGCTTACGAAGATATATTGCTTGTGACCTTCGTCCGGAACACATTATATCCCGAAGGGAAATAATGTTTCAAAGGACGAAGGACCTTATCATTTAACACTTTTTATGTTGCCTTGTTCTTAATCCGAAGCATTTGAGAACAAGTCACCAACATTGGCGCCCACCGTCGGTGAACTCACTTCCACTTTGAGTTTTTTGAACACCTTCGGAAGCCATAGACCCTCGCTATGGCGCCGAAGAAAGCTTCAGCGACTGGGGCTGCAGCTTTGCAACCGCTGGACCCCAACCAGGAGACTGTCTCTCTTCGGGAGGCCCGAAGCCAGAAGAGGAAGGCCGTCAGCCCGACGCTTCAGGAGGATGAGCTAGATCAAGAGATCAGGGATATGGAGATGCTTCATCAACAGGTGCAGAGGAAGAAGGAAAAGATGGCCAGGCTAGCTGAGCTGCAAAGGCAGATAGACGAAGCTTCTGAAGAAGTTCGCCATCTTACTCACGATGAGCAGAACAGAAGGCCTCAACAAAAAGACCTTCATCAGGAGGGCTTCTTCAATGAAGATGACTGGTATGACAATTTCCATCATGGAAATTTTGTTTTCGATGATGCTTCTCCCCTGTCCGCTGAGCTGCAGGCTACACCTTGGCCTCCGTCCTACAAGCCGCCCTAGCTTCCCATGTTCGATGGCCATTCAGACCCGAAGCAG
The DNA here is from genome assembly GCA_029449295.1 of Zea luxurians. NCBI lineage: Eukaryota > Viridiplantae > Streptophyta > Magnoliopsida > Poales > Poaceae > Zea > Zea luxurians. The sequence continues at coordinate 8,040,814 of JAOPSE010000062.1, forward strand.
TTTTTGATGAGCTACGAAGCAACAGTATCTTCGTATGGTGGCAATGCTGCAGTCATGGCAAAGTCTTTTGTTATGGCTGTCAGGAATGTTGCTCAGACCTGGTATTCCTCCCTTCGACCAGGAACGATCACTTCATGGCAAAAGCTGAAGGACATGTTGTTAACCAGCTTTCAAGGGTTTCAGACGAAGCCGGTCACTGCTCAAGCCTTGTTCCAGTGCACTCAGGATCATGAAGAATACCTTCAGGCGTATGTCAGAAGGTTCTTGCGTTTGAGGGCGCAGGCACCAACGGTGCCCAATGAAATTGTCATCGAAGCCATGATCAAGGGGCTTCGTCCTGGACCTTCAGCTCAATACTTTGCTAGGAAGCCTCCTCAGACTTTGGAGAAGCTGCTCCAGAAGATGGACGAGTACATTCGTGCCGACAATGATTTTCGCCAAAGAAGGGAGGAGGCTTTCAGATTTTCTGAAATGACCAGGGGCTTCGGAGGAAGATTCTATCCGAGGCATGTCAGGTCCATCCACAACTCTACTCAAAATGATGATAAGGGGAGTCAGCAGAACAGGCCGCAGTGCTCCTCACAGGCTTCGGGGCAACAGCAAACTTTCTTCCGACCACCAGCTCCAAGAGGCAGAGGCGCCAGGGGCTTCGGCGGAAGATTCGGAGATCAACCAAGGAGAGTATTTTGCTTATTCTGTGGTGAAAACAAGGGCCATACCACCAGGATGTGCCATGTTACCATCCAAAAGCAAAAGGAGATAGCCGAAGCTGCAGCGCAACAAGTTCAGCCGAAGCAGGTCATGCATACTGCTTCGTACCATCAGCCTTACATCCCATAATACGTGGGCAACCACCCTGCAGTTTCTGTAGCTTCGGCGAGTCAACCTCAAGCTTCATGGCAACAGCCCCCGCCTCCACCACCGCTGCAATAAGGCCAACAGCTGGAAGGGAGCCAATATGTTCCACACCAAAGGGATCTCAGAGAACAATCTGAAGCTCGCACAGTCAATAGCACTGTGCCAGAGTCGAAGCACATTTATTGACAAATATCCTACCTTGATAGCAGTCTTTTCCATTTAGTTCTATTTTCTGTGTAATAAAGAACATTTCAGTTTTCATGTAATAGTCTCGTTGTTGGTCACGAGGAAAATCTATTTTCTCCACAGGCTTAAGTTGCTGAAACTTAAAAATTTGCGATAACAAGAAGGACCTTCGAATTATTAAAAATCCTTCAAAGCCACAAAAAGTCGTTCTAAGGAACGCAGAGTAAGTTGCTGAAGTCACAAAAAGCCGTTCCAAAGGGAGCGCAGTGTAAGTTTTCTGCTCCAAAGACGTTCCTAAGGGAATGCAGAGCATACAGCGAAAAGTCAACGCTGATATCCGCCTAAGTAAAAGGCGAAGAAGCTCCAAAGACGTTCCTAAGGGAATGCAGAGCTTACAGCGAAAAGTCAACGCTGATACCGCCTAAGTAAAAGGCGAAGAAGCTCCAAAGACGTTCCTAAGGGAATGCAGAGCTTACAGCGAAAAGTCAGCGCTGATATAAAGATATTTTGTGTTTTATGGGGATATGTGTGTATCTTTGGAACAAATGTCATCTACATAACATAGCATCATCACATCATTTTGCATAGCATAAGCATCATACATCATGTTGCATATGGCAAAGAAGGGGACACAGTATCAACCTCGAAAGGACGCTTTGAGAAAGTGAAAATCGTGCAAAGTCACGAGGGAATACAATGTTGATCTTCGGAATACAGCTTCGGAGAATGTTTTCGCGAAGCATGGACGTGCTTCATCAGAGTAATATCGAAATTGTACAGCTTCGGAGAATATTTTCACGAAACGTGGATGTGCTTCATCAGAATAGTATTAAAGGAGAATGTCTTCTTCACGAAGCATGAAAAGAAGGGAAGGTGTTTTTTTTCGCCGAAGGCTCAAAAATGGTATGTATGTAGAATTTCATGCATCGTAAAGAATTGAATAATGAAAAGAGACTTGTATATTACATTCAAGTGTACAAAATATTACATAGATCACACTTCAAATGTTTTTTCTAATAACATCTAGTCTTCTCTTAGTACTACTTCGGCAGCCTCATTTAGAAGTTGTTCAACAACTTTATCCATGATACCTTCGGCCATTTGTTTAATTTCGTCATCCTCTTTCGTGTGAGGGTCAGCAGACGATCCAGCAGGTTCTGAGGGAAGAGAATATATGTCTATGTTACTATTACAAACCATAAGCAAGTTCGAAAATCAAAAATTACAACAGACCTAAAAACCACTAGTTGGTACCTATTTGGCTTTTGGGCTCTGCGCTTTTTTCAGCGGCCTTGGCTACTTTCCTAGCATCATGGATACCTTGCTCGCTTCTTCGAATAATTTCCTGGGCCATTTCTCGGCCACCATTGTCCCAGACGTCGGTGAAAATTTTCCACCAACCTGGCTAGCTTCGGTCGAGGGGTCTTTAATATCTTCAGCGGATAAAGTGGTTTCGGATTGCGCAAGAAGCTTAATATGATCGCAACCTTTCCTCTCCAAAATAGTAGCAACTCCTCTGGCGCCCGAAAAAGCGCAGATGTCACCGCGGCTACTCAGGATTTCCTCGAAGGCCTCTGCTTCGTGACTGATCCATTCCAGTGGACCTTCGGGATTGCCTCTTGAGAAATTCTCTTCACTAGAGAATGCGCCAACGCCGGCGAAGCTGGATTTTATCTTTTTGACGCATTCTATAGATTTAACGTAGCATTTTTCTCTGGGATGCACGAAGCTCCTTAACACTTATCTCTAAATGATTGGCCAGTTGATCGCTAAGCTCTCGTTTTGTTTCTTCAAGCATACGTTCCTCTTTAGCTCTAGCTAGCTGTTTCTGAAGATCTTTAATCTCACGTTTTTGGGCTTCGGCCTGGACCTTTGAGGCAAGCTTCGTCCTTTTTTACCTTGTCTACCAATGTAAGCAGAATCTTATTCCTTTTCCAGAGCTTCGTTTCTCAGTTTAATAACTTCTGACCGTAGGTTGTTGAACGCAATTTCATAGCTCTCATCTTCGGCATTCTTTTGTGCTCTCAATGCGTTGCTTAGGATTAAACCCTACATGTAAAAAAAGTTGGGTATAAGAGTAAAAGAATGAGTTACGAATTATAAAATTTCCAAACGCCCAATTCCCATACCTTTAGGCTATTATACGCAAGACTATCCGCGAGATCCTCCTTCGTCATAGCGCATAGTCCAGCTTCAAGCTTCGGAAAACCCCATACTCCTAGCCATCTCCCGGCAGACAGATAATTCTTTGTTGTCAGGGAGACAGTATAGGAAGTCATCTTCGTTTGTCCCATTGAACACTAGTGCCCCCTTCGGATATTTTAATTCTTTGGCATAGTGGTTGGCTTCATAAATCTCTTCTTCAGATAATTTTTTCCCCGAAGCATGTCGCACAATGTAATCGCATATGGTGGAAGAAGCTTCGGGGGCAGCAGTGTCAATTTCTTCAACCAAAATTGGCTCTGGCACTTTTATTTTTTCTTCGGTTTCCAAAGGTTGTTCCTTGGTGGGCTCTGAAGTCCCAGCTTCAACTTCAAGTTGTTGCTTCGAAGCTTCAGCAATTAAAGCTTCAGTAGACACTTCAGAAAGTTCAACAGTCTTCTTTGGAGTTGTGCTTGAAGACTTAATTGTCTCCAAAACATCTAACACGTTCACCATTCTTTTTCTTTTCGGGGTTACCGATGGCCCCTTTTGATTTTTTATTGTTTCAACACTTGCTGAAGGACTCAAGATTTCTAATGTTTTTGGTCCTTCAATTTTCGGTTTTTCTGCTTTCTCTGCTGAAGGCGCTTCAGTTTTTTCCTTCGATCTTCGGCACTGGAGCTGGCTCTGTATTTTTCAGTGGCCAAGGAGATTTTACCGATAAATTCAGGCACTGTGGCAGGCTCAATAAAACGTGCCCGGTGGGTGAGCACCTTCATCTTTTTTCTTTGCGGCGCTGACTCACTAGAAGCACTTGTGGCAACTTCTGTTGCAGGAGAAGTATTTTTTCTTTTGCGGCCCGGCACCGGATAATGGTAGTCAGGGTAGACAAACCCGACTGCATCAAATACCCGGTTGAGCCTTTTCTTCTTTCGGCCTCCGAAGGCTGCCGATAATGCAGTGTTCTCAGCCTTCGAATATGCCCCAAGCAGTTCGTCACTTAACGTTTCAATGCTTTTTAACCAGTCGTCATTAGGTTCAACAAACTTATCCCCGTATTTGAATGTGTATTTCAGTCTGACCAGTCCGCCCTTCGTCAGACTCTTTGATGGTCTCCTTCGGCATTTCCCACTTTCCTGCAAGTGGCCACACCCTGAAGGCAATATGCTCTTGGACCAAGTCCCTTGTCCCGATAAAAGAGCAGACTACGCCGAAGGCTCTTTGGCATTCTTCGGCCGCTTCATCCATTTCAACCTTCGGTTTCGGAGTCCGAAGCACTGCCAGATAGGACGCATAATGATACTTTTAACATCTTCCTGCGCTTGTCAAGTCATTCTTTACATAGAACCATTCTGTCATCCAGGCACCGGGCCACCTCTTCCGAAAGGTTGGCACGGGGCAGCTTGACCCGGAGCGGGCACCGAAGCTGTAGCAACCAAAGTTGTTGTGATATTGTTCTTTCCCCCAGGGCTTCGTCTCATATAACAACTCATGAATTTTGCAAAAGCTTTTAGCATTTGGTTCTAAGCCTTGGCTTCGCATAGCCCAGACAAAGATCCCCCATTCTTATGATAGCTTCGGGAGTAATTTGATGAAGGTAGACTTGAAATGTCTTCAGGACTTCGACAACAAAGCTGCTTAGGGGGAATCGAAGCCTAGCCTTGAGAAAGCTTCGGAAGATCACGACCTCATCTTCTTCGGGGGTGGGAGAAGTTTTTTCTCCAGCATCAGCCCTCACAATAGGATATATCTCGAAAATATCTCCCTCTCATATTGTTCAATATGACTCTGCTTAATAGTGCTTTTCCCGAAAACTGAGTGACTTGGCCGCCATGGTCGATCTTCGGACTCTCCTCCGCCGCTTTCTACATCATAACTGTCGCTGTCACCAGTATCTTCAGACAAACCTTCCAGAATCTCCTTGGTGATTTTTTTCCGTATTGGTCTTCGCCATCGCTATAAGGAACCCAAGTTCTTCTCTTCGTCGAGGCTCAGCTTCATCTCAGCAGCGACCTTCTTATCTTCAGACATCTTCGGAAACACTAAAAATTGTTTTCAAAGCCGAAGCTTCAAAACCAAAAGATCAGCAAATCTTAGTACGCAAGAGCTAAAAATTTAGTGAGCGGAGGCAGATGGCAAGTGAGCGTACCAAATGAGTTTGCGGTATGATCTTATTTATACGCCCAGAGCGTTGAAAATTGAAAGACCCCGCTTGTCAGTGAATGTTGCTATTCTAGCAAAGGGAAGGTGTTTTTTCGGACCTTCGGCTCAAGGCCTTCGTCCATATCGCAATCTGAATTTATCATTAACAAATTAATATTGCGAGGGGCTACTGTTGGGGGCCTTCGTCCTCCGAAGGTCCTCAAAAACAAGACTTGACAATGTTTTCCAAGTGAATTATATGAACAGGTATTTTCGGACTCAGATTATGGACATGGAGTACGGACAGGACGAAGCTTAAGCCAGACGAAAGGGGGTTGAGATGAAGGACGGGCTGGTTACCATGCTGTACGAAGGATGGCGCGCAGCCGAAGCTATGCGCAGGAAAGCTTCGTCGCGATAGCAGAACGGGGAACCGACCTAAAGATGAAAAGACTACTTAGGCCTTGACAGATTCCCATAGGTCATTAGCGAATGTAATGGGCATGAATGTAATTTTACATGGGCTGCGTCCCACGCCTATAAATAGATGAACAGTACTCCTGTACTGTTCACGCTGACCTGGCATTTGCTTTTGCGTCATCCTTGTACTTTTGTCTTCCTGCAATCCGAAGGTACACTTGTAATTTGAAGTCATTTCTATTGTTATATAATAATAAAATAGAAATGATGTTATGATGAAATTTAAATGTTTATATTACTTTTCATGTTGCGTGTAAGTCCTTCGTCATATCTTATTGTGCTTACGAAGATATATTGCTTGTGACCTTCGTCCGGAACACATTATATCCCGAAGGGAAATAATGTTTCAAAGGACGAAGGACCTTATCATTTAACACTTTTTATGTTGCCTTGTTCTTAATCCGAAGCATTTGAGAACAAGTCACCAACACAATGGTTTCATGACAAGTAGATAGTTCATAAGAAAGCATTTCATTTCTTTTAACTTCTAAAGCATGAGCTTTTTGTGCCTCTACAAATTTGTCATTTTCTTCATACAACAAATCCTCTTGCTTTTCTAAAAGTCTATCCTTTTCATTCAAGGCATCAATTAACTCATTAATTTTGCATTTAATTCTATCCAAACCTTTAAATAAACTAGAATAGTCTATCTCATCGTCATCACTAGAATCATCACTTGAAGAAGCATAAGTGGTATCCCGAGTACATACCTTCTTCTCCTTCGCCATGAGGCACGTGTGATGCTTGTTGGGGAAGAGGGATGACTTGTTGAAGGCAGTGGTGGCGAGTCCTTCATTGTCGGAGTCGGAGGAGGAGCAATCTGAATCCCACTCCTTTCCAATATGTGCCTCGCCCTTGGCCTTCTTGTAATTCTTCTTCCTCTCCCTCTTGTTTCTCTTGTCCTGGTCACTATCATTATCGGGACAGTTAGCAATAAAATGACCAAGCTTACCCACATTTGAAGCATGAGCGCTTCCCCTTGACTTGGTCTTGCTTGGCTGTCCCTTGCGACTCTTAAGCGCCGTCTTGAAGCGCTTGATGATGAGAGCCATCTCATCATCATTGAGCCCTGCCGCCTCAACTTGCGCCACCTTGCTAGGTAACGCCTCCTTGCTTCTCGTTGCCTTGAGAGCAACGGGTTGAGGCTCATTGATTGGACCATTCAGTGCGTCGTCCACGTACCTCGCCTCCTTGATCATCATTCGCCCGCTTACGAATTTTCCAAGGACTTCTTCGGGCGACATTTTGGTGTACCTGGGATTCTCATGAATATTATTCACTAAATGTGGATCAAGAACGGTAAAGGACCTTAGCATTAGTCGGACGACGTCGTGGTCCGTCCATCGCGTGCTTCCGTAGCTCCTTATTTTGTTGATAACTGTCTTGAGCCGGTTGTATGTTTGGGTTGGCTCCTCGCCCCTTATCATCGCGAATCGTCCGAGCTCGCCCTCCACCAACTCCATCTTGGTGAGCAAGGTGACGTCGTTCCCCTCATGAGAAATCTTGAGGGTGTCCCAGATCTTCTTGGCATTGTCCAAGCCGCTCAATTTATGGTACTCGTCCCTGCACAAGGAGGCTAACAACACAGTAGTAGCTTGTGCATTTCTATGAATCTGTTCATTAATAAAAATAGGACTATCCGAGCTATCAAACTTCATTCCATTTTCAACAATCTCCCGTATGCTTGGATGGAGAGAGAACAGGTGACTACGCATTTTGTGGCTCCAAAATCCGTAGTCCTCCCCATCAAAGTGTGGAGGCTTGCCGAGAGGAATGGAGAGCAAATGAGTATTTGAGCTATGCGGGATACGCAAATAATCGAAAGAAAAGTTTGAGTTAACCGTCTTTCGTTTGTCGTAGTCGTTGTCGTCGTTGTCCTTTTGGGAAGAAGTAGACTCATCGCTGTCGTCGTAGTAGACGATCTCCTTGATGCGTGTCTTCTTCTTCTTCCCATCTTTGCGTCTATGGCCCGAGCCCGAGTCGGTAGGCTTGTCATCCTTCGGCTCGTTGACGAAGGACTCCTTCTCTTTATCGTTGATCACGATTCCCTTCCCCTTAGGATCCATCTCTTCGGGCGATTAGTCCCTTTGTGAAGAGAACGGCTCCGATACCAATTGAGAGCACCTAGAGGGAGGGGTGAATAGGTGATCCTGTAGAACTTGAAACTTAAGCCACAAAAACTTGGTTAAGTGTTAGCACAATAATTGCCAAGTGGCTAGAGAGGAGTCTCAACAAAAACACAATAACCACAAGAGATCAATCACAGAGATGGCACGGTGGTTATCCCGTGGTTTGGCCAAGACCAACGCTTGCCTACTCCACGTTGTGGCATCCCAACGGACGAGGGTTGCAATCAACCCCTCTCAAGCGGTCCAAAGACCCACTTGAATACCACGGTGTTTTGCTTGCTTTTCTTAATCCTGTTCACGAGGAATCTCCACAACTTGGAGCCTCTCGCCCTTACACTTGAAGTTCACAAAGAAACACAGAGTAAGGGAGGGATTAGCAACTCACACAAGACACTAAGATCACAGCAAATGCACACACACAAGACCCAGACTTAAGCTCAAAAGACTAGCACACTAGAACGGAGCTCAAATCACTAGAATGTCGAACAAGTGCGCAAGAATGAAGTGTGAGTGATCAAGATTGCTCAAGGAATGCTTGGTGTGCTCCTCCATGCGCCTAGGGGTCCCTTTTATAGCCCCAAGGCAGCTAGGAGCCGTTGAGAGCAATTCTGGAAGGCAGATCTTGCCTTCTGTCGACTGGCGCACCGGACAGTCTGGTGCACCACCGGACACTATCCGGTGCAGATATCCTTCCTTATTTGGCGAAGTCGACCGTTGGAGTCTGAGAGCCGTTGGCGCACCGGACACTGTCCGGTGCACACCGGACGGTCCGGTGCACCAATGTGACCGTTGGCTCGGCCACGCGTCACGCGCGGAATCCTCGGCCGACCGTTGCCCCGGCTGACTGTTGACTCACCGGACAGTCCGGTGCACCACCAGACAGACCGGTGAATTTTAGCCGTACGCCGTTAATCATCTCCCGAGAGCGACGAGTTCGCCTGTGAACGGCTCACCGGATAGTCCGTTGCACCACCGGACAGACCGGTGAATTTTAGCCGTACACGCCGTCGAAGTCCCGAGAGCAACCTGTTCGCCAGAGCCAGCCTGGCGCACCGGACACTGTCCGGTGCACCCAGACTGAGCAGACTTTGGCTGAACAAAGCCATCTCATTTCCAATTCAATTTTTCCTGTTTTCAGCACTTAGACATGATACATTAGTCCATAAAACAATGTACTAAGTCTAGAAACATACCTTTTGACATGATTTGTATTTTGTCCACCATTTCACATAGATTAACACAAAGACACTTGTGTTGGCACTCAATCACCAAAATACTTAGAAATGGCCCAAGGGCACATTTCCCTTTCAGGGCCTCGTTCCCTCCAGTACACGGTGGCGGCCGTGACACAAACGCGGTTGTCACGGTCTCGCAAGACTCTCGCCCCACTCAGTACAATTACAACGACTCACGCAAGAGCCGAGGGGTTGTGTGGTTTGTCTAAACTCACTCAACTAACTAGGGTTCACCTAGAGCAAGCACTAATGCGGTCTAACTAACCTAAGCACTTCACAAAGCACCTACGCTAATCACCGAATGATTCTATTAAGCACTTGGGTGTTTGAGCTCTTGGAAATGTGCACTATATGCCTTGGTATGTTGCTTGGGCTCCCACACCTTCAAATGGCCGGTTGGGGGTGTATTTATAGCCCCCAACACAATTCTAGCCATTGGAGAAAGCTGCAGTTCTCTGCGACACACCGGACAGTCCGGTGGTGCACCGGACAGCGCACTGTAGCCTGTCCGGTGCGCCTAGCCGTTGCCCTGTCGGAGAAGGTGACCGTTGGCGTCGCAGGCTTTTCCACACCGGACAGTCTGGTGCTCACACCGGACAGTCCGATGGTCTTCTCTCCGGGTGCCACCTGGAACTAGCCGTTTGGCTGGAGTTCCCTGTGCACAGGACAATCCGGCGTGTGGGCACCGGACAGTCTGGTGTGCCACCAGACAGTCCGGTGCGCCTTCGCACAAACAGTCCGCAGCAGCACACTTGGACTTTTCTTGGATCTTCTTAATGTCTTCTTTTGAGGTGTTGCTTTTCTCAATTCCTTAGTCCAAGTAAATCTTGCATCCTGTGAACTACAAACACAAACACTAGAAAACTTATTAGTTCACGGATTGTGTCGTTCATCAAACACCAAAACTCAATTAGACAAATGGCCTAGGGTCCATTTTCCTTACACCAAGTGCTTTTTATCGGGCACTCGGCAAAGTCCTTCGCTCGGTAAAGAGCTTGTTTACCGAGTGCGGGACACTCGGCACAGAGAAGCACTCGGCAAATACTGTTTTTCCGAGAGGCAAACACTCGGCAAAGATGGCGCTCAGCAAAGGGCCGTTAGCGGCCGTCTACAGTTGACGGTCGTCAGCCTTTGCCAAGGGCCGAAAGCCGGCACTCGGCAAAGTAGATTCTTTGTCGAGTGCCAAATATATGGCACTCGGCAAAGAGTGTCTTTGCCGAGTGTCATCTCTGGACACTCGGCAAAGTACATTTTTATTTTTTTTAATTTTCCCAACCAAACTTTTTGTGGTATGTTCCTACACTATGTAGACCTATATGTACCATTTTGGGACAATTATAACATTGTTTTCAATAGCTAGTAGATTTAGTTCGTTTATTTGATTTTCTTCGAAAAATTTAGATTTGAACTGCAAGTCACTCGAAACTTGGAAAACCGTGCATGCAAAAATGATACACATGATATTTAGCACAAGTTACGACCGATTTAGGAGCGAACCGGAAACTTCGAGCACCATGCTCACTCAACATGGTCGTGAACTTGCCATCCAGTTGTTTAAAAATTGTATAAAAACACAAACAAAGTCAAAAAATCATGAAACTTGTTCACGTGTCATGATATCATATGTAGAGGCTGTGATAAAAATTTGAGAATGTTTCGAGAAAGTTACGTACTATGTGTAGAAACCTAGGAGAACTACTTTGAAACTCTATGATTTCATGTGTGGTTCTCCTAGGTTTCTACACATAGTACGTCTCAACTTTCTCGAAACATTCTCAAATTTTTATCACAGCCTCTACATATGATATCATGACACGTGGACAAGTTTCATGATTTTTTGACTTTGTTTGTGTTTTATACAATTTTTAAATAACTGGATAGCAATTTCACGGCCATGTTGAGTGAGCATGGTGCTTGAAGTTTTCGGTCCGCTCCTGAAATCGGTCCTAACTTGTGCTAAATAGCATGTGTATCATTTTTGCATACACGGTTTTCCAAGTTTCGAGTGACTTGCAGTTCAAATCTGAATTTTCCGAAGAAATTCAAATAAACGAACTAAATCTACTAGCTATTGAAAACAATGTTATAATTGTCCCAAAATGGTACATGTAGGTCTACATAGTGTAGGAACATACCACAAAAAGTTTGGTTGGGAAAATAAAAATGTACTTTGCCGAGTGTCCAGAGATGACGCTCGGCAAAGAAGCCTTTGCCGAGTATAAACTGGGTGGCACTCAGCAAAAAGGACTTTGCCGAGTGCCTGATCGTGGGCACTCGGCAAAGTATATTTTTAAATTTTAAAAAAATCTTTGCTGAGTGCCAGATCGTGGGCACTCGGCAAAGTAGCAACACTTTACTGTCCGCAGCCTCTCCTTCTCCTCTTTCACTCTCACTCACCACACTCACACGTCGTTGCCTCCCCGCCCGGTCTCACCCACCGCCGCCTCCCCGCTGCCCCCGTGCCTCCCCGCCGCGCCTCCTCACACCCGCTGCCGCCACGCCTCCCCGCGCCCGCCGCCGCCGCCGGAGCCGCCTCCCCACGACCCGGCCACCACCGCCGCGCCTCCCCGCGCCCGCTGCCGCCGTCGTCGGAGCCCGCCTCCCCACGCCTTGCCTCCCCGCCCGGCCACCACCGCCTCCCTATCGGCACCGCCACGTGCACCACCACTGCCGGGACCGCCTCGACCCACGCGGCCCAACCACCGCCCCCACGCGACCCACGCCCGACGATCTCCACTAGATATGAATTTGTTAATGATTTAGCTTTGTATTTATTACATGTCACTTTGTATTTATTATTGATTAGATGATAGGATGTAAATAATGTAAATCATGTAAATTTGTGAATGATAGGATGTAAATAATGTAAATTATGTAAATTTGTGAATGATAGGATGTAAATCATGTAAATTAGATTATAGTCTCGTTGAGAATTTGTGAATGAAATATGTAAATCATGAAAATGTAGTTTACATGTAAATGTAGTTTTGTTGTGTTATCTCTGATAGATTGAATATATAGATGTGATTGCTGGCCATCGTGTCGTTAAATTATGTGTGGATGTCAGCCATCGTGCTGATAGTTATATTTGCAGGATTTCGAAACCTCCACGTGCAGGGGAGTGCTGCCGAAATTTTATGTTGCTAGGCTTCTGTTAGATGATGGAGGACCGCGAGTGGATGTACACGGGGCGTAGAGGAAGGAACGATGTCACCACTGAATGGATTAGAAAGACTGATGATTTCGTGGAACGGGCATAGGCGAAGCTGCTAAAGGAGCGAGTCTAGTCCCATGCCCGTGCAGCAAATGTGCCAACCAGAAAAGAAAACCAAAGAAGGCCATGGTAGAACATATTTGGAAGAATGGATTTACGTCGGGCTATACTCGGTGGATCTTTCATGGTGAAGTGCATCGTACGAGAGAGGAGGTGCTGAGACAATGTGTCGAGGATTATGACACGGATGCGGGGGTAGCGGATATGTTGAACGACTATCAGGAGACACAGTACACGGGAGGATGTATGGATGACGAGCTAGAGCCGACTGCAAAGGCGTTCTACGACATGTTCGACGCGGCACAGAAGCCCCTTCACGTCCAGACAAAGGTTTCTCAACTGGATGCCATTGGGCGTGTAATGGCGTTCAAGTCGCAGTACAACATGAGTAGAGACGCATTCGATTGCTTATTGACGGTTATTGGGAGCCTGCTTCTGGATGATCACGTTCTGCCAAAGAGCATGTACGAGGCATAGAAACTCCTTCGTGCACTCAAGATGACGTATGAGCAGATTCATGCTTGTTCGAAGGGCTGTGCTATTTAGGAAAGAATACGTGGAGGCAAAGTACTGTCCCAAGTGTAAATCGTCTAGGTTCATGGAGGTAGACTTTGGTGATGGACAGAAGAGGTAGCTCGACATCCCCTTGACAATCCTACGGCACCTTCCGTTCATACCGAGGATCCAGCGTTTGTACATGACATAGTAATCCGCGAAACAGATGACATGGCACAAAAATAGAAAACGATACAATCCTGACAAGATGGTGCACGCATCCGATGGTGAAGCATGGAAACACTTTGATGCCATTCACCGTGAGAAAGCCGAAGAGGCTCGCAATGTACGTGTTGCGCTGGCTACAGATGGGTTCAATCCCTATGGAATGAGCGCTGCCCCGTACACATGTTGGCCCATGTTTGTTAACCCAATCAATCTTCTCCCTGGTGTGTGCTTTCAAAGACAGAATATATTCGTGTCGTTGATAATTCCCGGACACCCGGGGAATAAAATGGGCGTATACATGGAGCCTTTGATCGATGAATTGGTACGTGCCTGGGAGGAAGGAGTATGGACGTATGACCGAGCTACAAAGACAAACTTCAGAATGCATGTTTGGTACCAGTACTCCATGCATGACTTACTGGCGTATGGGCTATTCTGCGCCTGATGTGTTCACGGTAAGTTCCCATGCCCAGTTTGCAAGGAAGCTCTCAGGTTCATTTGGTTGAAAAAGGGTGGTAAATATTCGTCTTTCGATAAACATCGACAATTTCTCCCTCCTGACCACCCATTCCGCCTAGACATCAAGAACTTTACGAAAGGTGTCGTAGTGACAGACCGCCCACCTGCAACC